>PVJI01000064.1:0-50393 GCA_004026765.1 Micronycteris hirsuta
TTTCTGGGGTTTCTTCCTTTCCTTTCATTTGGGGGTTGTTTCTTTGTCTTCCCATTGTTTGTGAGACTCTTCTTGCTAGCCTCTGTTTCTTAAATTAATCTGTCGAGTTCTCTGGAGTATCAAAGTTAATTTTGTTTCACTGTCTCTATTTTTTGGACTGACCCCTGTCTGGGGCTGACTCTGGTCCTCTCACAGCTCCTGGTTTTAATGTCTCACCGTATGAATGTTCAAATTCCCCTGTAATCTTGGGCATCAATCATCATATGTGTTGGAATACTGCTGGGTTTTCGCCCCGTTCCTCAGAAAATCAACCAGTGGGTAGGAGGACGTAAACTCTGTTCCTCATATCTCGCCGCCATCTTCTGCCTCCCTCTTCTGTAATATTAATGTCTTTAATAATCATACTCCCTTGTATTTCTGGACCTTGTATTCATTGCATAGTGAACATTCTGGATTGATCACCATGTCTCATATTTTCTTTCATATATGGTCATATTTCATGTATATTGAATGTGTGTCTGAAATACCTTCCGAAAGTTTTCTCTACCTTCTGAGAATTTTCTTTGGCTATGCCTACCAACTCCTGTATTTAACTTTCTATATCAGCAATTATACTTTTAGCCCTGGCTTCTACTAATTCTCTGATTATACTGTTTTCTTTTTTCCAATAGCATACTGTTCCTTCTGTGTTTAGAAGATACAGTATCTTCTCACATTTGAAAACATATCAACACTTAAAAAATGGTCTAACTCCCTCCCGACACACATACAAAGGACTCCTCTTTTTGTTCTGGGTTTTCTCTCCTCTTTTTCCTTCTTCCCCTCTCTCTGCCTTAATATATATTTTAATCTTACAGGCTTTTCCTCAGATATGTAGACTGAAAGGCTGTGTGAGAGCACCTTTTATTTTAGCATGGCTTCTTGACTGTCATGCTTTGCTTCAGTGCGAGTCCCTAGAGAGCTTGCTAATCCAGGGCAGAGAGTAAATACCAGATTTGGCAGGCTCTCATTCTGGAGCGCTGATGCTTGCACTAGTCATCTTAATTCTCCCCTGTCAGTTTGTGCAGTTTTCTTGAAGAAGAATGTTCTCATTTTTCCCTGAGTTTAGCTATAGGCAGATTTGGGGGAAGGAATAGGAGAAGAGTGGGGGCATGTGTTAATTGCTCTATTGATCTTCAGTTATACCTCATTTTTAGCGGCACTTCTCACTTCCCTACCTCTTGTACATGCCATCATTGAATTCAGTCTCCTTGGAATTCTGCCAGACATATTGCTCCCACCCCAGCTGGAGCATAAATCCCAAACTGTAGCTTCCTTTCTTTCTTTCATCAATTGTGAGATTGTCATGTATTTTTCATCTTCCAGAAATTTGCTGAACTCTCTTGAGTGCTCATGATCTCTGCCGTGTTTTTGGGTTATTGAGAGTTTATATCATTTTAATACTTTTTATGTCATTTTATTAGAGTCTAAGAGGGAGAAGAAATAAAATACTCTCAGCTTATTATCTTGAACTGGAATCCTCCTCACTATCCTTTGGAATTTATTCATTCACCAATGCTTATTGAACACGTTGCTGTGTACCAGGTGCTGGGTTAGGCACTAGAGATCCAAAGTTGAATCAGACATAATTTTTCATGATCTAGAAGACAGACGTTTAGCAAGTAGTTCGATGCTGGAGATTGCAGCAGAAAGAACAGTTAATTATTTTTATTATTTTTCTGTAAAAAATTGTATCTATTTATTTTTATTTTTAAAATTATTTTATTGTTGTTCAAGTACAGTTGTCTGCATTTACCACCCACAACTCCCCCACCATCCATCCTCACCTTCCTCCCCTGATTCCAACTCCCCTTGGTTTTGTCCATGTGTCCTTTATAGTTGTTCCTGAAAACCCTTCTCCCCTTCCCCCCATTATACCCTCCCACATCCCCACTGATCATGTCAGATTGTTCTTAATTTCAATGTCTCTGTTATATTTTGCTTGCTTGTTTGTTTTGTTGACTAGGTTCCACTTAAAAGTGAGATCATATGGTATTTGTCCCTGGCTTATTTCACTTAGCATAATGCCCTCCAGTTCCATCCATGCTGTCGCAAAGGGTAGGAGCTCCTTCTTTCTTTCTGCTGTGTAGTATTGCACTGTGTAAATGTACCATAGTTTTTTGATCCATTCATTTACTGATGGGCACTTAGTTTGCTTTCAGCTATTGGCTGTTGTAAATTGTGCTGCTATGAACATTGGAGTGCATAGGAAGAAAAGTTAATTTTATTGACAGCCCCTCTGCTGAGTTGGAAAATAACCAAGTGTTTCAGGTAACATTTAAGAAGTTTCTATATCGCTCAGGCTACCTCAGTCTGAAAATAAAGTGGTGTCATATTAACAGGAACAAAATAAGTCACCACTTCTCTAGCTGATATAAAGCCTTGGTTGGATATCTCCAGTGGCAAAATCTGAGAACAAATTAGGGTACAGGTAGTTTTGAGAAAATAATCCCAGGAAGCACAATGAGGAAGTCAGAAGATGAGATAGGGAAGAAAGAAAAATCCGGTGAAGGTATTTTATTGAGCTGGTTGCTACAGTGGGTAATTGGGGCTCTGAAGGACTTTATAGAAGGCACCTCAGAATTATCCCAATGAGCAGGAAGCAGGGCATTTATCCCCTGACTCTTATACCCCATTGGGTAAAGGTGCTTCTGGGGAGGGGTGCTAGTTCTCTCTCTTCTGGGTTATGGCTATATGCAGGCTCAGTAGTGTTCCTTGGCTTTAAAGGAAATACATGAGCATAAAAGCTGGAGATACCTTGGTAAGAGCTTGAGTGAGAGTCTAATGTTTTGTGCAAAGCTGCCCGTTATAGCTGTGTTGAAATGAGGTGGGTTGAGGATAGCAATGGATAAAAACTATTTGCTGCAGACCTATCTTATCCTCAACAGTTTCTGGTAAAGTGCAGGGGGACCTCATGTATGATGGTGGTCATGTGGCTGGAGCAAAAGTGTCTGGGGTAAAAGCCCCTGGGCCTCTCTGAGCCCTGCAGAGCTCTTCACCACTGCGGCGGCTACAGGACTAATGTGGCCCCTCGGTCTGATGCCTCCATCTGTGCCATCTCCCACTGAGGCCTATCACAGTCGTGCTGGGCCACCCTCAAACCACTGAGGTGGGGAGAGCCCCCTTCAGCCCCCTTTGAGGGGCTTTGTACCCTACACTCTGACTTTGAACTCAAAAACATTAAGGCATTGAGAGTCTGGAGAAACTCCTGTAAAGCTGCAAATGTCACCTGGAAGGGGAACAACTGGATCCACTGTGACTTCTTGCACGATCTTGGATCAATTACGGTAATGTGTTTTGTAGCAGAAAGCATAGAGTTGAGGAAATATGAAAGCAGATATGTAGATTTTATTGTGGGGGTCAAGAGTCTAGGTGTTTCTGGGAGGAATTGGGTACTTCATTTTCCTGTTTGAGGTTTCAGAAGTAAAAAGCTAAGGGGCTTCTAAGTGGTAGGCATTTTATAATATTAGATCTCATTTAGTCTTTTTTTTATTGTTCAATTTCGGTTGTCCCCATTTCCCTTCCATTACTTTCCCCTGCCCCACCTTCACCTCCCACATTCAACCCTCCCCCCCCCCCAGCCATTGTCCTTGTCCATGGGTCCTTTACACATGCTCCTTGATGGCCCTTCTCCTTCTTTCCCCCATTATCTTCCTCTTTCTTCCCTTCTGGTAACTGTCAGTTTGTTCTTTCTTTCCATGTCTCTGGTTTTATTTTGCTCACTTGTTTGTTTTGTTGATTATGTTCCACTTATAGGTAAGATCATATGGTATTTGTCTTTCACCACCTGGCTTATTTTACTTAGCATAATGCTCTCCATTTAATCTTGATAGCATGTCACATTGCTGTGAAGTAATTGTTTCCAAGGCAATCCAAGCAATAAACGTTCAAAGAGAATAAATAATTTTTCCAAGTTCACAGAGTTAGGAAGAGGCAGAGGTGGGATTTAAACCTTGGTCTACCTAGTTCGAAACTCTGATCAATCATATAGCAGCTGAATGGAAGAAAGAAGAAACATCAGGACTTAAGTCAAATTAATTGGAATAAAGCACTTGAAGTTCAGGTTGAGCCACAGATTTTGATTTCATTTTGTACTTTGAACCATCCAAGCAGTCCCCCAGATGAATTCCACAGGTATGAGCAACCATTCATGTGAAAAAGGCCTGGGGAACTGAGCTGACCATAAGTTCACTGAGCTGTCAGGCAGCTGCTACCACAAAGAAGGAAAAGTGTCCTTAGTTTGCATAATAGAATTACAGAGAGGTGATAGGAGGTCATAGACCTACTGTACTTTGTTTTGTTTAGAATTTACCTGGAGGTCCATTTTTTGCCTATCACATTTTAAGGGGTGCTAGGAGACTTTCAAATCGGAGTGCTTGCTCAATGATCCAACAGGACATTGAATGGTTTAGAGAATTTGACGTGGGAGATGTTGTGAGCAGGAGATATTAGCTGGAGGGAGAGAACACTGAGACTGACATGGCGGCTGTTTTCAGATATTTAAAGGGTTCATGTGAGGATTTGTAGCTCCGGACAGTGCATGTAGAACAATTAGGAAGGATAAGAAGCCCTTATTTATTGAGACCTGCTATGTGTCAGGCTCTGTGTTTAGGACAAGAATTTCAACTCAACTTGAGGAAGATGAGAATAACAGCGGAAATGTCCCTCAGTAGGATAGAATGAGGAACTGGACATTTCGAACTAAGACTGGATTATTACCTGACAGAGACATTGCAGAAGGGATTTTGGCACTACCTGAGCCATTTGAATAGAAGATGAATGACTTCTCAGATCTAGTCTCTATGATAAATTTATAGATGATCTCAGCCACTGATCATTCTTTGAGAACATTGAGAATTATATATATTATTCAATAATATATATTAAAGTGAAAACAAAGATCCTTAAAGACAAAGATAAACAAATTCCAAGATCTTTCAGAAAGAAAAAGCAGAGCACATACAAAGGAACATGAATCTTGTTGAAATAAAAAATGCAAATGAAACCATGAAATACCACTTTACAATGGTAATTACCAGAAAATTGCAAGGTTTGATAATTCCATGTGTTGGTCAGAGAAACCCATGTGGGTAAAGAGAAGCCGTCATGTGCTGCTGATGGGAGTGTGGGTTGGTGCAGCCATTCTGGAGAGCAGGCTGGTGCTCCTTAGTGAAAGTGAGCACAATGCTTATTCTTTGTTACCCATAATCCATTTTCTGGTCAAGTGCCCCAGAGAAATCCTTGTGCGGGTCCAGAGGGGTCACATAGGACATATCCAGTATGGAATACTAAACAGCAGTCACAATGGAATGAACCAGATGTAGCCATGCTTTAACCTGGATAAATCATGAGAAGAACAAGACATTGAACAAGACTTATATGTAATCTTACTTTGTAAAACAAAAATATATGCGAAAACATGGTTTATTTTTCAATCATACAAACAGGCACAAGGACATTTCTTAGAAGTATTAAGGTGGCTTGGGAAATGAGAGTGGGGATGCGAAGAATATGAAGGGGACGAAGAGGCACACTAGAATAAAATAAGGTGAGAGCGGGACCGTGCGCAAAGAGCGTGCCAACTTCTCCATGGCCAATAGTGTCCCGTGAACTGAAAAGCTTGCACAATTTTTTAAAGCAGCAGGAAAAATGTAATTTGTGTTTTTTATAAATCTAAATGAAATTATGTGTTGGTCTGCTTGCCAACTTCTCTTTTAAAATTGCATATTCATTGATTTAATCATAGAATACACTTTATTGAGCGCCCACTCTATATCCGGTATTGTTCTAGGGCCCTAGGCACTGGGAACACAGCTATGAGTGACATGCCTACAAGAAAATTAGCTAGAAGGATTGCTGGGTCAGAGGGTAAGCACATTTGAAATCTTAATAGATTTTGCTAAATTGTCTTCTAAAAGTCTACACCAGATGGTATTTTTTCTTAGGTGTGATATTTTTGATTAGGTATCAATAGGGGCACTTTCCAATGATTTGTTTCTCTACATGTGGGTAAGGGGATGGAAAGGAAGGGAGGCAGGAGGAATCCTAAGGAAGAGTGGGATTGGAGGTGTACTGTTTGTGTGAGCTGAGACAGCCCAAGCTGGGTGGAGAGATGGGAGCTCAGAGCAAATTCTGCTGTGTCTCAGAGGCAGATGCTCCCCAGGTCTCCTCATCCAAGGCTGGCTTGCTGTGACCTGGGAAATTTCCCTCTTGGATCATTTGGCAGTGAGCTCTGATATCAAGCACCTGCCGTGGCAGGAGGAGAGGAAAAGCCGCCTCATGATTATTACTACCCATTGTAACCCTTTAGCGGGAGTGTTGCATCTGTGCCCACGGGCCAGCACCCCTGCTAGGCTTCCAATGAGCTTTCCATCCAACTGCTGCAGCCCCACATGGCGGCCTTTGGTCTCCACCCAGGGCCCTGGGCGGAAGCAGGATGTCATGTTTCCAAGTGGGTGAGCAGCAGCTGCTTATCTGCAGTGGTCAGTAAGGCAGACAGAAACGTTCTCCGTGACCTTCCTTCCTTGGCTTGTTTGAAAACCGTGACCCTACTCTCCTTTGTGGGGGAGGTAAGCATGGAGATTTAACTAAGTGAGGGTATAAACATGAAATGTTTGTGTTTTTTTCCAATTATTGATTTCTAGTGTTCAGCTGAATTTCCACTTCCTACTCTTTAACATCTTTGGTAACTTTCTGCTCTTTTTTAGTTATAAACATTTCAGTTCATTTTGGCTTAAAGTGTCAATCTCTGATTCAGTTTAAATCTAATCTCCTACCTCTTCCAAACCACAGCTTTGACCCTAGGGGCCTGGGACATCTGGAGCTTATAAACTGCCTTTTTACTTTTTCCTCAAATCCAGCATCTTGGAATAGAGGGGCAGGAGGTAGTGATAAGCAAGAGGTAGGGAGATAAGAGGAGAAATAATCTACTTCAAGTACATACCTCCTCCCTCTCCTGGGGTTTACACATCTGTTTCTCCATGCAGGGTAGGGGTGTGGTGCCATTATCATTTTGGATGGGACAGTTCTCAGGGTGGAACTGCTCTGCACATTTGCACGTTTGAGAATATTTTAAATTTCTTCTCCTCCATCCCCAACACAAATTCTCACAGCACCTTTCAGTCTTTATGATGAGCAACCCCACTGCCACTTTTCAACACCTCCTTGAGGGATTTTTCTGCCTTGGCTGAGAACCACTGGAACCTTCCTCAGTTGGGGCCAGGGAAAGGGGGTGGGAGGGCAAAATTTTAGACTTCTGGGCCAGAGTCAGTGGTGGAAAGGTTGTGCTTTGATTGGGTCTGGTTTCATCTGGATCTTTTGGCTGTTGTGTGGTAATCTCTTTATAGACAGTGTGGTTGGATTTATAGGGATATTGTTTATCTTCCTCTGGACCTCTCTGTTGCGGAAGATTCCTTTAGAGAGGGTAGCTGCGTCTTCCTTTGCCTCCGCCAGTGACCCATGCCTCCAACAGTTTCCCTGGGGAAGAGGTAGCCTCAGAGTAAATGGGGGGTTCACTTCCTTTTACTGAAAAGCCCCTCGGACAGCCTCCAAATTCTGCTCCTCCTTCTAACACCATGTCCCTCTGACTCCCTGCCCCATGTAGTAGGCATGAAAACCACTGGAGTTTTCTTGTGCATCCTCTAATAACTTGTCTCCATCTTCTCCCAAGAGCTACTCAGCAGGGATTCTGCCGTCATAGATTTCCAGGAGAGCAGCAGACACCAGACTGTACGTTCATGGATATTTCCAAACTCTAGGAGAAGCATGTCAAAATCTCCCAAGAGACATCTTACCACATTCCATTGAATGGTAACCCATGTATAGGGCTTCAGACTATACAATTCACTGAGTATCCATCCAAGTGTGAGGTGCCAGTTTCCTCTTTTTTTTTTTTAAAGGTGCCCTTAGTTTCTAAAAGTGATTATCTTGCAACACTGTCCACCTCCTGGCTTTGTGAGGGGTGGGGAAGCACACATCTCCAGTCTTGTATTAAATGTGACCCAGGAGATTGGGAGCTCTCAATTCCAATCCCAACTATCTCCTTTCTTTTTTCTTTTTAGCTTATACTGAAAAAGATTTTATGTGTGTGGGGGTAGGGTGATTGTGGTGGTGGTGATGGCAGTAGGGCTGGTTCTGCTGATTTTCAGAAAGTCCCTGTGTTGTGGCTCGCTTTAGAGTGGGGTGTATTTAGGCCCTCACTGCCTGGAGCCAGGAGCCCTCAAATGTATTCCAGGGCAACAGGAAAAGTCCTACTCCACGTCCTTTAACATAGGAGCAGCATGCTGGGGGAACACTTCTGATGTCTTCACACTAGCCCTGACGCTAGATGCAGACGCTGAAGGATAAGACTACATTGTCAGAATTAAGTAAAGAAGAAAGGGAACCTTCCCCTTCATAGACTAAGAGCTCACAATTGTCTCCCTTGGCTGTTGAGCTCTCTCTTTAGATGTTCTATGGCAGGTGGGGGAGGAAAGAGGAAAATACGGGTTGAGAGGACAAACTGAGATAGAACATTAACGGGGAAGGGACAGATAATCTTCTGCTCTATCTCTGTTGAAGGAGTATGGAATGGCTAGGAGTTTTCTAAGGTAGAAGTGAGAGTCCGTCTTCTGATATTGGCATGAAGAAAAAGATTTGCAACTAAAACCCATTCATCTGTCTGTCTGTCCATTCATTCATTCACCTATCCACCTACTCAATATTACGGTATAGCTACCCTGAGACAGATACTATACAATGAAAATAACCTTTGTACTCTGACTTTTTTTCTTGCTCCTATTCCTGTCTCCCATGGGCTTCCTGCCAGGTATAGAACTATTAGGACCACATGGCCCTGGATACAGGGCCTTGTTGAAGAAAGGCCCCATTGCAGACTAGCGATTATCCCCAGGGGCCAAAGCTTTGAGGGTGCTGATCTGCTAAAGTTCTTAGCAAGTAATTTAATTCCTTCCTGGTTTTCTTCTTTATAAAGTGAGATATGAAGGTGACTTAGTTTTTGTTGTTGTTGTTGTTCTATTAGGTATTATGAGCTATATAGGAAATTGAATATGTATATTTTATTTGAATATTGAATTGAATATATAATGTAGTATATCAATAACAGAGAGAGACAGACATACACTCAGCTGTAGCTGCAGATATTAACATTCCTGTTATTTAGCTAAGGAAACAGAATGTTAGAAATGTTAAGTCTTACTTAAGGACTCAGAGTTCTGGTAGAGTCTGAATTTGAACTCGGGCCTCTTTGATTCCAAAGACCCTCACCCTCTTTCTGCTTATCCTGAAATGCCTCTGAATCAGTAGGCTGTATGAAGGAAGGATTAGTAAAATGGTTGAAATCACACGTATGCCACAAAATGTATGAGGCCTTCAGAGAACTACCTTTAGGGCAGAGGTTTGGAGAAGATGCTGAGGATCTCATAATTGGTGTGCAATAAGTGGTTATTTCTGCAGAGATCACAGGGAGGACTAGATTTAAATTGGTGTCTATAACTGGTATTTGCTTTTCTTGCATTGTTTTCAGATTTGCCTCTCAGTAAGAAGTTGCTGAATACTTCTGTAAGAATTTCCCCATTCCTACAGCCTCCAGGGGCCAGACTCCCTTCTCTGGCTACTCCCCAAGAGGGCCGCATAAAGACGTGTGCTTTACAGATATGATTGTGGGAGTTACTCTCTAGAGACCAACCCAACACCTGTTGGAATTTATGCCTTTTATAGTCTCCCCTACTTCAGTCTGGCTTTGCCTATGACTCACTGTTGACCAATAGAATTTGGTGAGAATGATGCTGAGACTGGGTCATAAGACACCTTGTAACCTCTGCTTGGGTCTCGTGAAATGCTTGCTTTTAGGAGGTGTCCTTCTCAGAATATTACCTCTTGCAATCCAACTGCCGTGCCATGAGAAGCCCAAGTCGCGTGGATGGCCTTGTGTTGGTGCTCCGGTTGATAGCCCCACCAGGGCACCCTGCTGACAGCTAGCATCACCTGGCAGCCGTGTGAGTGCCCCATCTTGGACACTCAGGCCGGCCCAGTCATGCCCTTGGGTCACTTTGGGCCCAGTTGTCATATATATGATTCTAACTGCAGGAGAGACCCTGAGCAAGAACTGCCACACTCAGCTCATTCGAGCCAAAGGACCATGAGAAAGAAAAGCAAAGAGGTTTAAGTCTCTTTGCTTAAGTGTAGGTTTTGGGGTGGTTTGTTACATAACAATAGATAAGTGGACCAGGTTCTCTGGGAAGAGGCTGGACTCCTGGGCGAGCGTTGACCAGTGGGGCTTTGGAGTGAGAACCTGGAACTTACTAGCCTTCTGACCTCCTGTTGGCTCCTTCACATCGTGTATCTCAGTGTGCTCATCTGTGAAATGCAGACAATAGTAATACATTCCTCATTAGATTGTTGTGAGAATTACATATATGATCTCTATAGGCCTTGCGATGGTGCCTGGCATTTACTAAGCGCTGACTAAATGTTAGCTATGATAATAATTATTGACATTAGTGGTTGTGAGGAATTGAATAAGCCTTCTCCTCAAGCACAATCATTTATTAACATTTTTCTTTATTTTTGTTTTAGTCTCTTTTCTACCAAACCTAGCCTACCAGCTCTCTTGAAAGTCAAGGCATGCAAACTTTGTGGCGAAGTGGCTTCATTCTCTTCTGCTGCATATTTCCACTGAAGGGCAGATTTTCTGAGCTGACCTGTTTATTTTGGGGGTTGTGGGAATATGAACCTTTCATTCACCCACTTTCATTTCTTCTTCAAGCGCCGTACGTATCAGTTTCGCTTTTTCTTCAGTTTCCTGCTGGGAATTGCTTTTCCTTACTTGAAGGCCAGGGGAGCTCAGCAGGCAGGCAACTGATGTCTCAATGAAGATGACAACAGTGAGGGTCATTGGGATGGAAATGAAAACTGACACTTAAATTTTCCTCTGTGACCTCTAACTGACTTGTTGTGGCTCAGAGCATTACGCTGTTTCCACAAAAGGGAACCAAACATATACTGGGGTTTGTTGAAATGGCAGGATAGATGAAGCTTTTCAGAATAGCAAACCTTTTCTATGGCTTTACAACTCCTGTGATTATGTTAATGCAGGGGAGAGTGCACAGGGGCCTGGGTTCACCAGGACCACCACGAATCCCGTCTCCTCTCCTTCTCATATTTTAGATCCCAAGCTTCAGATACAAAGTCACGTTGAAACTTCAGCTCTCTGAGCCATGATGTTAGGTTTACCTAACCCACCTGTCACCGTACTTGCTCTTCTCAGGCAGAATGTTTGAGAGAGAGGACCAAAGGGCTTGTATTGGGATCATATGTCTATTAAAAATCTGCATATAGAAGTGAGGTAGATAGGGGGAAATATTTCATTTAACTTATTTTTCCCGTGGGCTTAGTACAAAAATATCTGGTTTAGGTCTTCAACGTGTACTTGAAAGAAACCTAAATCAAAGAAATCTTGAAGATATCAGGAGGGAAATGATGTATTTTCTGAGTCATTTTATAGTAGACAGACTCCACCTTCAGAGAGTGGGACCTGTGACTAGGAATCAAACATGTATTTGGTACCACACGCTCTTTTCCTCAGGTTGCCTGAAAGTATGGTTAGGTCTGCTCAGCTCCAGATGAGCTTGGCGAGCAGTAGGCACACAATAAATCCCTGATAATGGAATTAAAGAATGAGACACGTCTGCCAATCACGCAAGCCGTCTGTGGATTCTTCTGCTTAGCAAGTTGGCTTCCATCAGGAGTTTGTTTGTGTTTTTAAAATGGCATCAGCCTCTGCTGCTCGAGCTTCTTCGCTTTTCCCTTCCGTTTCTGGGAGACGAAGCTCACGCTTCTCAGCCAGTGGGTTCCCTTCACGCCCGTGAGAGAGGGCTGGGTGCAACGAATTTCGTGGACTGAAAGCTGAGTCCTGACTCTTAGTTCATGAAAACAATCTCTGCTTGGTATTAAATATAATTCTGTTGTATTTTTTAAAGACGATCAGTATTTTTGAATTCTTGGTAATCTGTGATGGTAGAAAATTACATATTTTGAATAAAAAATGTGAAACTCTAGATTTTTAGCAATAGATTTTGGGAAAATCAATAACTAATTTAGTAAAAGGTTTATGTTTGAGTTAGTGGCTGTAATTAAGCTTTGTTGATTAACATGGAAAAATCCTTACTCACTGAGGAGAAAAGGGCTTGAGGTCTTAGTGTACTTCAATCAAATTGACTTCCTTATCAGGAGGAATAAGCCTGTTTGAGCAGCAATTGTACCCAAGAGCTTGAAGACTGGACATAATGAGATTTCCCTTTTTTTTCTTTTAAATTTAGAAGGGAGTCTTCCCACCCATTGTCTGGAGACTAGCCAAGTCTGGCCTAGCCTTGTGAAACCTGAGACTGCCGGTCTGTGAAATGTATAGAAAAAAGCTTGGCTTATCTATGACCATCTCTCATTTTCCAGTACTCAGTGGTCAAGATGAAAGTTTGCAGTTCTGCCTTCGGAAGCTTCCATTGCTACCTCCTGCTCTATTCCCATCATACTTTTAGGTGACTATAGAATATACTAATTCCCTATTTTCTTTAGAATTCTGCTGTTTTTTCTTGTTTTAAACCATTTTTCTTCTTCCCTCCCTCATATTCCCCTGTCCCTAATTCTCTGAAGTTTTACATGATAACCAGGCAGTGGCAAAATTGAAGGATAAATAGAAGGAAACATGAATACAATTTATGTTTTAAATATCAAGCGAAAGCTGCAAAACTAAGGAAAAATACCTAAAAGAAATTGAGGGCTTTCAGGTAAAAATATGTCAGTGTCCTTATTTTTAATGGTGATAAAAACAGTCTGTGACTAACAGATGTCCAAAGCTCCGTGGGAAACGCCAAGCATGTCTACCCGTCAGAGGAGGAAATTTGAAAACTGAGGATCAACAAAGTAACGCTGCTCGTCACCTCGGCCTAGTTATTACCATGCAGGCCTGTCTCGTCTTTGGCAAGTGGCGGGCTTCATGTGCGCTTCAAAGGAGCTTTCAAGTCGAGAATAACATCATCTGAGTTCCTATTAGTTCCTACGAGACAAAGATTATCATAGGATATATAATATAACACATCTAGTTTCTCTGAGCTTCAAATTAAAGTGAACTAATATGCTTATAGCAAATAATCTTAAGAACATTTGCTAAGGTCTTACTGTCTGTCGGGTACTATGATAAATGCTCTGTTTGTGTTACTTCAGCTAATTATTCCAATAGCTCAGTGCCAAGGGAGATATATTATTCCCTGATGTTACCCTACTTTACAGATGAGGAAACTGGGGATCATCCGCATAGGTTGTGATGAAGTAGTTTATTTTTACTATCACAATCGCTATTGCTCTCATCACTGCTATTAATCACCAGCACTTGCGTGCTCCGCACACTGCGCTGATGACACACGATGAATCATTCTTCAACTCTCCATTTACGACTTAAATTTTTATTATCTTTCTCCTTTACAAAAGCAACGCATATGACTGTATAAAACCGAGAAAATACACATAAGGTAGCCGCACAGCAAAATAAGACAGCAACAACCAAAAAATTGTTTGTAATCTCACTATTCAAAGATTATTCCTGCTAACATTTTGGTATATATTTTCCCTTATTATTTACTAAGCACACATAAAAATATTAAAAATACAGCATACCACACATGCTTTTTTATAACTTACCTTTTCACTCAGCAATATAACCCGGACATTCGTTCCATTGAAGTAAATATTCTGCTACGTGGTTTTTTAAATTTTGGGAGGTCATGACACATTGTATCAAAGTTAGAGATAGAAAGTGCTTTAGAAAGCACCCTGCTTTAGAAAGTGATGTGCGCACAAAGGCTGCATACACATTTTAGGAGTTTTACTGCCTGAAAATTGTCTGTACACTTTCTGTCTCTGTTTATACCATTATAGACAGCTTTACAGTATTCTAGCCAATGTTTAAGGTAATACTATACTTATTTTTTCAATTACAGTTTACATTTAATATTATTTTGTATTGGTTTTAGGTGTATAGCATAGTGATTAGACAATCATGTACTTTACAAAGCGGTCCCCCTGATATCTCCAGTACCCCACAGACACGTACATAGTATTACATATTGATTCTATTCCCTATGCTGTACTTACATCTCCGACTATTCTGTAATTACCAATGTGTAGTTCTTAATCCCTTCAGCTTTTTCACCCAGTCCCCCAACCCCCTCTGGCAACCATCCATCTGTTCTCTGTATCTATTCCTGTATATATATTTTCCCTATCATGAACAATGCGATTAAGATCTTATACATTCATCATTACAATATTCCTTCGCAGCAAACTTCCCCTTGCTACAACTCTTTAGTTACCACGTAGGTCAAAGGTTTCACTATAAATGACCAGGGTTTACCCGTCCAGAAGAGTGAGGACAACCTTTGGAAGACGTCAGCTTTGGGAGTGTTGTGCTAAATCTAGGGATGCTGATGTTTGGGTTGGTTTTCGGAACACCGCTGGTGCAAAGGTTTCAAATGACATATATTTTTCAAGATTCTCAAAGGTGGTAATTTTCAACTTTGATAGTGAATTTGATTTTAAAAAATAGCCCAAGGTCTTTGCAGCAAATTTATTTTAATAATTTAATGAAATAAACTAATTAATAGCATTTTGGCTATTTTAAAAAGTTACTATAAGCAAAGGGATTTATTTATTTATTTTTTGCTTTGGAACTCTGTGGTTGGTACAAAAAAAGACTTTCCAAAAGAGAATAAAGAGAGCATTAATGGAATGAGTGTATAACTTCCCAAGGTGACTACTTGGAATTAAAAATTCACTTATACAAATACAGATATGCTTGTTTAAAAGAAAAGCTATATTATTGGTAGATAGTTAATTTTATATGTCAGCTTAGCTAGGCTATGGTACTAGTTGAGTCAAACACCAGTCTAGATGTTGCTGTGAAGGTATTTAGATGAGATTACCATTAACATTTAGATGAGATTATTCTCATGTAGATGAGGTTAACATTTTATATCAGTAGCCATTGTGTGAAGCAGACTGCCTTTCATAATGTGGGCGGGCCTCCTCCTGTTGAAGGCTATTAAAGCAGAGACTGAGGTCCCCAAACTGTAACACGGAAACCCTGCCTCAGGTTTTAGTCTTTGGATTCAAGACTGCAACATCAACTCTAGTCAGCATTTTCAGCTCACAACCTGCTCCACAGATCTGACATGTCAGCCCCCGCTGGCAGGAAAACCAATCCTTAAAATAAATCTTTCTCCATGTATTCTATTTGTTCTGTTTCTCTGGTGAGCTCTAATTCAATTGCCAATTGATGTTCCCCAAATCTTCTAATATCTCCGTTGTGTGTTAGTCTCACTGCTATCAGTTTGAGGAGAGATGCTTGCTGACCCTGCCTTAAATTTTGGACTCCATGCTCCTTTTGGGCTGGTGGTCCTCTGTTTTTTTGACTCCAACTGAAATATTTCAGATTTTTAAAATCCTTGAGAGCGGTATTTTTTTAAAATCAACTTTCTAAAGTTGCATTGGGACCCTTGACTTATTTTGAATTTTGTTCTTATTGTTTACAACGGCGGTAAAACACGTGTAATAAAGCTGACCATCTTAGCCACTTTCAAGTGTACATTTCAGTATTGTTAAATATATCACACTGTTGTGGAACAGATTTCCAGTACTCTTTTCATCTTGCAAAACAGAAACTCTATACCCATTAAGGGATGAATTTCCATTTTCCTCTCCCTGCCTGGCCCCTGGAAACCACCATTCTACTTTCTGTCTCTATGCGTCTAATTATTCTAGATACCTTACCGAAGTGGAATCATCCAGTATTTGGCTTGTTTCACTTAGCATGATGTCCTCAAGTTCCATCCATGTTATATATCAGGATTCCTTTCCTTTTTAAGGCTAAATAATAGTCCATTGTATGTGTATGCCAAAGTTTGTTTATCTATTCATCTTTTGATGGACATTTGGGCTGCTCCCACCTTTTGGCTATTGTGAATTATGTTACTATAACCACGGGTGTACAAATGTCCCTTTGTGGTCCAGCTCTCTCTTCTTTTGGATATACACCCAGAGGTGGAATTGCTGGATCATATGGTAGTTCTAGTTTTGAAATTTTGAGAAGCTACCGTACTGCTTTCCATAGTGGATACACCACTTTACATTCCCGCTAACAGTGCACAAAGGATCTAATTTCTCCACACCCTCACAGACACTTGTTATTTTCTGTTTATTTGATAATAACCATCCTAATGGGTGAGCAATGATATTTCATTGTGGTTTTGATTTACAATTCCTAATGATTAGTGATGTCAAGCATCTTTTCGTGTGTTTATTGGTCATTTGCTTATCTTTTGGGGAAAAATATTTATTCAAGTTTTTGCCTGTTTTTAAACTGGGTTGTTTGTTCTGTTGTTGTTATTGAGTTTTAGGATTTCTTTATTCTGGATATTAACCTCTTATCAGGTATATGACTTGCAAATATTTTCTTCCATTCTGTGGCTTGCCTTTTCACTCTGTTGATTGTGTCTTTGGCAAGATGTTGATGATTTTACTGTGGTTTATCTATTTCTTCTTTTGTTGCCTGTGCTTTGGTGTCATAGGGACAATTTGCTTTTTCCCTAAAATCACACCATACTTATGTACATCACACCATATGAATTATCCATATTTTACTCCAATAATACACATATTTTTGCCTTCAGTAACACTCAGCATTTTCCCCATCAATACTCTCTCACAGGAATCCTACCAAAAATGTCTTAGGAAAGAGATTTGGGCTGTTTTTCTGTGACTGTGGCCAGGACTTGGTCATCATGATTCACCATAGCTCTGAAGTGAATGAGGAAGACATTCGGAACCCACTCTCTGTCACAACAGCTAGCACCAAGCAGACGTGCAGGTCATATTTACTGAATGATTGAATGATTGATAGTCTTGTTCTTTGGCATCCGTAAATATCTTCAGAATTTTTTCATGTTTCTTTTAATCCTGCTCAACCTTCAGACTGAGCACATGCAATTTGCACGACCAGAAGATCAGTTGAACAGGTTGTTGTTGCAACAGAAGATTTGGAAATTGTTTCTCCTTTTTTCACTTTAGCCACATTGTAGTTTTTATTTTTTATTTTTACTTTTTTCCCTTTTAATCATTTTTTAATTAATGTTTGAATACACTTGTCTCCATTTTCCCACCACCACTTTCCCCTGCCCCACCCTCAATCCCACCTCCCTTTGGCTTTGTCCGTGGGTCCTCTGTACATGTTCATTGATGAAATAACAGGGGGAAAGAAGGGAAAGGGTTGTCCATGGAAATTGTTGTTTTAGAAGACGTATCTCTCTCAGGCAAGTTGAAGTGATAGAAAAGTTGAGGCTCGGAGAGTTTAAGGGCTACTTTCAGGTTACACGCTGAATAGAGAACAAAAGAGCCAATTATGGAAGCTGACAATTCAAAATTTTATGTGATGTCTTTGCACCGTGAATACATGGCCTTTTACTATACAAACAGATTTCCAGAGAAAATCATGTCAAGCAAATCAGCTGTAAAGTGTAACTGCTAGATTTAGAGCTCCTTGAAGGCAGAGAAGGGCCATGCCTGTCAATCCGTGTATTCTCAGCAAGCACACATGGGCATGTGTGTGCACACAGAAACAATGAGGAAAGTTCACATGCTGTCTTGTTACCTCCCTATAGCTACAGTTTTTCATCGATGTTTTAAAAGGACTAAACAGAAGAAAAAGAAAAAAAATGCATCTTAAAGAGAAATAAAATTTTATGTCAGCTGTTAGTTCTTTAGAGTTCCAAAGAATTCATTAATGCCTGTATAATTGAATTATACACATATAGTAAATATGTCTAAATATAACTTAATGTAAACGTTCAAGTTCACAGATATTTTATCATGTTAAGAGAATGCTGACAAATCAATAAATGTGATTTAAGATGTATGAGAACACATTTTTATTTGGGTTGCAAGCTAACTTTTTGAAGGGAAACAAATAGGATCTTCTCTAAGTATTTTTCTGGATCAGAATAAGAAACTAACTGGGTTCCTTAAAAATAATTTTTGTTTGTGTCTTTCTCTTTGGAGAGCATAACTTGTTTCCCTTTGTTTTTGTGATAACGCGGCACTGGTTTCCCCAGGGGATGGTGACGTTGACAGAGAAAGACCAAGGGAACGTTTGTGACTTCATCCAAATGTCATAACAAAAGTAAGTCTTAGCATGCTTCTGGGGGATTGACTTTCAAGCAGGAACTGGGTTGTTTTGGAAACTCAGCTAATGACACTGTTATTATTTCTCATGAGTGGTTAGGTTGAGAGATCAATCCCACTTGCATTTAATGTAATCCCTACAGACCTGAGTGATGAACCCCTCAGTACAGAAGCTGTGGGGCCCCAATGATTGGTCGAAGCTCTCTTCTCTCCAAGGAAGTTGGGGCACTTGCCTCTGACATTTTTACATTTGGCTGTGAACCAACCCCTCTTCCCCAAAGAACATTTTCTTAATTACTATGCCTAATGATTTTGAACCACCTCTCATCTTGAGAATATGAATAGATTTTGAAAAATTTGAAGGATAAGTTTGCAGAGCACAACTGACATTTGTAAAAATTCTGGCAAGACACAAATGTTCCAGATAGTACGATTCATTTGACTTGCACATTTTAGTTGTGCCCTGCACACAGAAGGAGTGCAATAAATATTTACTGAACGTGGAGTGGATGAAGTGAGTTTGGAAATAAGCAGAGAGTCTCTCTGGTATTGTAAATCATTGCAGAAGTATGTTTTTACAAATATCACTGGAACACAATCTTAACTTCTTGACCTCCTTATGCTTTTATTGATGTGTTTTGACTATTACTAAGAAGATGCTAGTTTGAAAGGAGAAGCCTATAATTTAAAAACATGATTTTTACCATCTCCTAACACTTCACCAAAGGTCAAGAGGGTAGATAAACAACTTCCTACAGCTGCTGCTACATCTGGCACACGCCTGCAGCAGAAAGTGTGCGCTGAAAAGATAAACACATCAGGTTGTATCTACTTGCGCGCCTATGCTTTTTGTGTCTGAACTTGACCCTTAACAATTAATATTAAAACCAGACTTGACATTAATGAATAAAAATGTAAAAGAAGCTATGCTGAATTGAAATTACCGGCATTCCCAAGAGGATACATTTCTCTGATGGTTTTGACGTTAACTCTGATTTTGTAATCCTGGCTCAACATCTTAACTTTGTTGTTTCCTTCTGGGAACAATCTCCTCTAGATTTCTGCAGTTTTGGGTCCCTTAGGATTCCCTACTTGATTAATGTTGAACATTAATTGTTCTGTCTAGGCCAACTTACTTATATATGGATATTTGCCAAATAGTACTTCATTTTGTGACTTCTTGTGTATGCTTCCAGCTATGAGACTCTGTGACACTCTTCATAGATCTAACATTAGTAGGATGATTTCCTTTTAAGAAGTCATCACACAGAATTCTCTACCAGCTTTCGAGTGAAATACTCTATTGGTTAATTATCTTATACACTTGCATAAATATGAGTGATGACTCAAAACCTTTAAGAAGACTCACTCAACCTGGATCCTTTCATGGATGACTCTAAAAAGTAAACTGTAAGAAGGAGATATGACTTTATAATGTTCACTCAATGCATTCGTGGTAAAGTTGGCAAGGCTCTCTAAAAATACTGATTGAACCAAAAAACACCTCTCAATTCCAAGTTGGTTTTCTAGCCACAAAACCACAGCAACTTTCTAAAAAAGACGGTCAGCATAGAATCATTGATTTTCTTTTTTTTTTCTTTTTTTTTTTTTTTAAAGATTTTATTTATTTATTTTTTAGAGAGAGGGGAAGGGAGGGAGACAGAGAGGGAGAGAAACAGCAATGTATGGTTGCTCCTCACATGGCCCTCACTGGGGACCTGGCCTGCACCCAGGCATGTGCCCCGACTGGGAATCAAACCTGGGATGCTTTGGTTCCCAGCCCGCGCTCAATCCACTGAGCTACACCAGCCAGGGCTGGTTTTCTTATTCACTAAGCACCCAGAGGCCATTATTCACATTATTTGGAGATGTTCATATAGTCTTATAGCAAACATTTTTCACAGAACCAAGTTATGTCTCTCTATATAAGCCTTGAACTGCGAGCTTGGTAATTTCAATCCTCCCTCCTTTTTGTTTTTTTGGTACAAACAACCATTGATATGTGTATTGATTTTATTCTTATTATTGATGTTATTATCAAAAACTGTTTAGATATTCTATTTCTCTTTGTGATGGCATACACAACCTCTGTGGTGGTGATTTCTGTGTTGATCCTTGACTAACGAATGCAGGTGTCCAGGCATGATATCTACACTGTTTTTACCTAATTGCTAGGTGAACACTGCAAGATCACAGCCTGTTCTCTATCTCCTGATTGGCATTTAGAGAACCTTAGCAACTGGGATGGAGCCATAGGAGGGAAGCAGACTGCTATTTAAATGGAGGGAAGTCCCTCTGTAACTGATAAGCAGGAGAAGTGATAGATTGCAAAGGGCCTTCCAGCCTTAGGAATTCACAGTGAGGGTCTATCGTGAACCAGGTCTGCATCTGATGAACTTTTACTTTTCACAGCATCATTTGAGGGCAACGATAGGGGCAAAGAAATGTCCTCCCGTAGTCTGTATTGGATACCTGTCAGTTGGTTTACAGATAATCTACAGACCACAGAGTATTTTGCTGACGTGGTTAGGACCAGAAACACAGCAGGAGGAAATGTTAAGTTCAGAAGCTTCTAGGAAAAGGAGACGCCAGTCTACAGTGTAATATTTCCGCTTTAAGAAGGGCCAAAATACGGTTGATAAACACTGGGTTTTAGACCTGAACAAAGCCCTATAAATGCATGTTTTTATCTTAACTTAGTAATGTCACACCTATTGATATGATAAACACTATTCAATAATAAAATTCTAAGGATGAGCTGGGAAGCTCCTTCATCTGCAAGGGGGAGGGGGCATGATTTGGGAGAAAAAGGATTGTTGACCCAGCTCAGTTTCTGGTTATGCTTCATTGGTACACATTTGTGATTACGCACGGCCTGTGTGAGACCTTCAGGGCTGTGATGGTGGAGAGCATCCCCCATCCAGCACAGTGCCTGGTACATCATAGTTATTAAATATATATTTGTGAATGAATGAAAGGCTAGATATATGCTTTATTGAGTCACACGCCTGGCTGTGTTCACTGATGCCTGTTTCGGGTTAGGTTGCTGTGATTGATCAACTAGTACCCAGCATGACTATGAACGAATGTATATGGCTTTTGGGCTTAGGCTCACATTCTGATGGCTACTATGCGTTAAACCCTGGGCAGGGGCTGATGAAGAATGAGAGGATCATGGCCTTTGTCTTCTAAGAGTTTCTAGTTGAGCAGTCAACACTGGAAATGTTCAACAATAGCATAGTCACGGGAGTCTAAACGATACATGCTACATTTCTGTCCTAGATGGTGACAGTTGGGAGCTATTGCTCTTAGTCTCTAGTTTTATTCATGGCATTAAGTGAAATGATAGAATGTCAGGGTGAAATGGAACTCTTAGAAACCTTTGTTACCTTTTCCAATTCATTTTTTTCTAGATGAGGACATGAGAGATTAAATGCCTTGTCCAAGATCACGTGATCACAGTCAGTGACAGTGGTCCCACATTTCCCTAGGATTTCAGTTCCAAAGTTTGCTCCAGGAGTTTGCTTTGTTTGCAAATAAGGCCTTGGTTTTGTGATGATAAAGCCCCTATTGCGCGGGTCCTAGGAAAGATGCAACTTATACTGAATTCTACTCCTTAGCATATATGTTAAAGTTAGTTTCTACTATGTCTGTATTTTCTTTCTTCTTCTCCTTCTTTTAAACCAGCACCTTAGGATAGTGCCCATAATTTGCACAGTGTAAATGTTGGAATTTATGAATGGAATCTGATATTTAACAGTGAAAATTTTTTGAGCCCAATGGCACAGGCCCATGCTCTTTCCTCACTTCATCGCCACAATCACAGAACAATGAGGCACACACAGAGGCCTGGTGTTTAAGAAACTGTCTAAGCTCTCCGAGACAGCATGTGCCAGGGTTACGCTGTGACCCCAGTAAGTCAGGCTCCAGAGCCTGTGCCTGTCACCACAGCTCCACGCTATTTTGTATGTTAAATGCCTGAAAGCTAGCATGGCGGGCACCTACCACACCTCTGAGCTAGTGGAACATGCCAACATCCATCCGAAATCTTGTCCGTGTCTTCCAGCTAGACTCTGTGCCCATGCTTTTTCTCTTTAAATGTTCACATCTTTTCTAAAAAGGTGATACCAACGCTAGGTCTAGCTCAGTGTACCACTGAACCGGTTGAGAATTTAAACAGGAGTTATAAACTTCCAGCTCTTATATTTGCCATGACTCACTCACTCTTTCTTTTTTACTTCCTTTTTTTCCCTTTATTTTCTATTCTTTTCTCTCTCTCTTTCTCTTACAGTCGAATTTAGTGAGAAGTCTGAAGGATTGGGTTGATTTGAAAATGTTACAATGATAGACCCTGGCTGGTGTGGCTCAGTGGATTGAGCTCCAGCCTGCCAACTAAAGGGTTGCTGGTTCGATGGTCAATCAGGGCACAAACCTGGGTTGCAGGCCAGGTCCCCAGTAGGGGGCGCGTGAGAAGCAACCACACATTGATTTTCTCTCCCTCTCTTTCTCCCTCCCTTCCCCTCTGTCTAAAAATAAATAAATAAAATCTTAAAAAGAAAGTAAATGATACAGTGATAGAATTTGTGGTACCTAGTAGAATGGGCGAAAAGTTAATTTTAAGTGTTTTTCTTTTCCTTGGTGTACTTTTTTTTTTTTTAAGTTAAGTAAGAATGGAGGGAAATGAAGCCACCTCCATGAATTCAGTATGGCTCACTTGCTGACCGTTCAGGATGAGCCTGCTGCCCCACAGGGCACTGTGGGCTAGGACCCCTCCCCCACCCAAAGGGGCTTCAGATTTGATTAGCCTCGGAATCTGGCTTACAAAGTAAGCTGTTAAAAAGTCAAGGCAAACCAGAGAGTGGACCCCTGACTCTTGGGGTGGGATGGTGGCCTCTCTGGGCAGGAAGTGTTCTGATGTGCTGACAATGAGGAAACAGGCCATGTTTTTGTTTATTTTCTCATAAAGTGCTGATGAACAAATGAGGGAGTTGCATTAAGGGGCTCTGAAGGCAAGCTGTGAAAAGAGATTGGGGTTTATCAGCCTTTTAGCCTGGTTTCCTTTGGAAAGAATGCTTATGACATGGCCGCGCTCTGCAAGCCTGCACGTCCACCCCCATCGCTGCACCCTCCTCTCCTCATACCCGTGGTAGCTCTGAGTGCCTCACACTGCTGTCAGCCCTTTTTGGCAGACACACAGAAGGTGGGCTTCATGGACTGCTTAATAATCAGAAGCAAATGCATGAGAGATAAAGCCAATTTCTACACTAAATAACCCCTTTTTTGTTTTTTGTGCTTACGTTTGATAGTTCTACATTTAATTTCTAGACTCTTTTAAAGAGATCCATAAGAAATCGGTGGGCGTTGGGAGTATAAGAGGGATTCCGTCTGGAAGAACATTGGTATTTTTTTTGGATCTAAGACCTTACCTGACACAAGAATGGAGGAAAGTTGGAAATATGAGGGAAGCACTGCCTGTAGCTATGAATAACTCTGTCACTTGGAAGATAAAAATTCTTAAGCAGCGTATCTTAAAAAAGGACAGACTTCAAATCCTTGGTGGAGCAAGGCATGGAGTAAAGAAATAAATGAGCAAATAAATTAAAAAAAAAATTAAATCATCCAGAAGTTTGCTTTGCTCCTAAACTCTGTGTCCTTACAAGTTTCGTAAAGAATAATAATAGACATTATCACTGCTTCTTAGCAGCAGTTACATCAGCTTCAAAGGTCACTCTGTCTTCCTCTGGGGGAGGAATGAAGTCTGCTTCCCCTGAGCTAGAGGTGACATGGTAGGAGTAAGCAAGTGTCTGGTAAAATAACTCACAAACACTCAAGCTTGACCATTGTGCTTCTGAGTCAAGGGATTTAAAATGTTTCACAGATGATAGCAATTTTAACCAATGTGACCTAGAGTAATTTCAAGGAATAAAAAAACAAAACAAAACAGCAATGAATAGTTCAGAATGGATTTGGTCCAATACCGAAGGTTTTTTCAGGTGTTTCTTTTTTAAAAAAAAAAAATTCTTGCAACGAATGAATATAAAATGAAAATAATAATGGGGATTTGAAAGTAATTGCATTATGCATTAAAAGATGAAATATTTGATATGAAACTCAATCTGCTCAGAAATAAAGACTCATCTACCCTTTGCTCTTCTGGCAAAGACGTGAGGATCAGCTGTCTGACCACTGAATCATTCAATGTCAGATACAAGAAATTAATGCGGTTCCAGTGGAGTCTTCTGTTGGTACTCACCAAAGGCGACGAAAATGTTGCAAGCTGGCCGAGCCAGTCGATGATACTGCTGGAACACGTGATTTCCTCCTTGAGTAGGCGAGCCGGTGGTAGTTATGGTGTTGTGAGTGAATGGAGTTATTTGCAAGTGTTCGAGTTACTACTTTGATAAGCCTCAGTTTCCCCACATGCAGGCGGCGGTGACGATTGTGTGCTCTGGAGCCAGACTGCTTTTGAACCAGGTTATTCCCTTCTCTATGCCTTAGTTTCCTCAGAGATGTCATAACCTACCTTATAGAGTTGTGAGGCTTACGTGAATTAACAGTAGTAAGGCACTTAGAATGCGGCCGGAAACAGAGTAAACACTTAATAAATGCTTGCTACTCGTACTAATAAACACCACAAACATCTGGGCTCTTCTTTCTCTGACTTGATTCAGTTTTTCTACCTGGAAAACACACAGGATGATGAAACATCATTTAAACCCAAAAGGTGCAGTACTTCCGGGATGTAAGGGACAACTGAAGCAACAACTGAGTTTATTATTAAATGTCATTGTGTCACTTTGAAGAGCTCCCATTAAATCAGTGGTCTAGACACCCTAGTACTTGACTGTGACATTCCCCCCAATAATAACACGTGTGGCTTACAAAAATACCATCGAGGAAGGCCTCAGATCAGATACTATTTAAGTGTGAAGCACTATTATTTTTATTTTTGTTATTACTCAGACTTTCCTACATAAAGAGAAAAAAATATGATTTTAGTAAAAAATGCTTTTGTTTTGATATAAGCTAACTACAGTAAGATCAGTGTTATAAAAGCTAAAATTACAATACTGTATGGTAAATATTACAAATTTCCTTGCACAATTTCAATCTCAGCATCTTTAATCTTTTTTCCACATCACATTACTTAAAAAGACTGAAGTAAATGATACCACATATCGTAAAACTTTAATTTTATGATCACAATTTAAAAAAAGTTTGGTCTTGAGTAACAACAGCTGAAAGCACTGTGGTAGGCCAGATCGTCTGGGCTGCACCGGTGGCGGCACCGAAGCCCGCAGGGGCCAGCACTGCCCTCGGCGGGGTGGTGGGGGGGCCCAGACAATGACCCCGGTAGGCCTCCTGACGCCCGGTTCTGGCTGCCAGTCAGCATTTCATTCTACCTTTATGAAAGGTGAGTACAATTGACCCTTGAACAACTTGGGGGTTAGGGCCTCAGACCTTTAGCACACTTGAAAATCCACATACAACTTTTGACTCCCTCCAAACTAAAGCTGTCCCTCAGTATCTGTGGGAGATTGGTTCCAGGCTGCCCCTGCCGCCCCACCCCGTGAATACCAAAATCCATGGATGCTCAAGTCCTTTATATAAAGCGGTGCAGATCAATGCATACAGTTGGCCCCCTGCCTCTGTGGGCTCTGAACCACAGATGGAACACAGTATAGGTACTTACTGAAAAAAATCCACGTGTGCGTGGACTCGCGTATAAGTTCAAACCCGCATGGTTCAAAGGTCAACTGTATTTGCAACAGCATCTCTGCTCCCCCAGCCCCTTCTTCACCACTTTTACCTCCTGTTAATTTTGAGTCAGTTTGGAATCCTCAGTTAGAAGCTTCTCTGAGCCTTGGCCTCCTCACCTGTAAGACAAGATTGTTCAAGTCTAGTTTGCAGACTCGTTGTGAGGTCCAGGTGATGTAATGCATTTGAGAGGTGCCTGGCATATGACAAGCTCTCAATGGTGACATTGAAAATACTAAATACTCCTTAAAATCCATTTTTTTGGGGGGGGGAAATATTTCTATCTTGGAACAGGCAAGAGATTATTTACAAACATTTTGAGGGGTTTGGACATAACAGCAAAGATAGCAAGGCTGTCTCTCATCCAGCTTTGGTGAACGTGTAGTGTTTTTGGTTTACAGACTGGTAGTGCTGAGTAGTGGCTGGACACAGGAGAGGAGGAATAGATACTGAAACCTGTTTGACGGTGACGCTCCTTCCTCCCTCCAGGGATAGGAAACACTTCTGAAGGTGGAGGAGTGCTGCAATAAGACCATGATCATTGCAGCTACGCTTCCCTGGGGGCTTCCTATGGGACGGGCGCATGCTCAGCTCTTCACAGGGCTCCCCCTCTTCAATCTCACAGCCACCGTGGGAGGTAAGTCCTCCCGGTATCCGCAAAGCTGTGGCTTGGAGTTTAGAAGTTTACACAAGGTAAAGTACAGAGTTAAGACTTTCTGATCCCAAGTCTCAACTTTTAATTCAGGTCCCTATTCCCAGATGGTTGGTGGTGAAATTCATGATGTAACTACTCAATTTTCTACTTTGCTATTGTAGATGCAGGTGATTCCCATCAGTGGGTAGTTTCGCTCTCTCTTCCGGTGCCAGGGAAAAGGTAGCCATGGCGTTGGGCTGTTTTCCGGGTTCTGCAGTAACAAAGGACCACAAACTGGGGGGCTTCTTATGGTTCTGGGGGCTAGAAGTCTGAAATCAAGGTGTTGGCAAGGCTGCAGTCCCTCTGAAGGCTCTGGGGGAGAATCCTTCCTCGCCTCTGCTACTTTGTGGTGGTCCCCAGCAGTCCTTGGCGTTCCTTGGGTCGTATTGAATGCTTGTGTCTCTCCGGTCTGCCTCTGGGCCTGGCCTTCTTCCCTGTGTTCTGTGTCTGTGTGTCTGAATCTCAAGTCATTGAATCCAGGGCACACCCCGATCCCGTATAAATTTATCATAACTAATTATATCTGCCAAGACTCTATTTCCAAATAAGGTCACATTTGAAGCTTTGAGGGGACAAGAAGTTTTGGAGGGACACTATTTAACCTTCTCTAACAGTTATCTTTGAAAGAATATTACTGGGGTGAGAATCCACTCCCAGAAAGGACACATTTTCGTCTTTTCCAGGACAAAACACAGGCAAAACATAAGGCATCTTTCACTTTATATCCCTGTTATTTCTATGATCAGGTATTTTCTGTTGCAAATTGCAATGGCACATAATTAGTCTGGAATCTATTTCATAAGCCTTTTGAAATTTTAATGAGCTGCAAGCAAAATCTAATTTTTCAGAAGAAATAATGCAGCAGTCCCTTCTGAAGCAGACTCAGAAAGTTCGCGGCCATGAACCCTTGCAGGAGTTGCCCCAAGAAATGTTCCAAGGCTCACGTCTCCTTCCTTCAGAGCCCCGGGCCCTGGAAAGCAGGGCCATTTGTCAGGAAGCCATTTATCTGTCTTCATGGCTGGTGGGAGTGAAAAGTGACAAAACAATGTTATCGGACGCCGCGTTCACAGCTGTGATAGGCGTCAAGGAGACCCCAACTGGTTCTGCCTTTATTTATCAGGACCGCCAATAAGATTTGTGCGCACACCAACAAGCACCAGTATGCATCATATCTGTGTCGCGATTCTGGTTGAACTGGGAAAAAAAATTGGCCCCTTCTTAAGCTGAATTTTTGAGCCCGTTTCATGTTGAAAGCAAATTATTTCTTTGTCGATTCTCTGGGATGCAGCCCTGCTGTTCTTTTTTCCATCCCCGGAAGACGCCGAGCTCACTCCTGCCTTTATTATCTGTCGCTCCCTCTCCTTCCAAACTCCCTTTCTGCAAATCTTCCTGAGGCCGGCTCCTGTGTCTCACTCCTGTCTGCCCTGACCACTTCAGTTTCAGTTCCACTGTAGCACAATCTTGACCTCACTTGTAATTATTAATATTTTGTCTAATTGTTTATGTATGTGTCCTGCCCACCCTCTATCTAGAATATAAGCTCCATGAGATCAGAGACCTCATTTAATTTCCTGCTACATCCCCCACACCTAGAGTAGTACCTGGCACAGAGTAGGTCTCAATTAGTATTTGTGACTGAGTTCCCTGGCCCAGACTAGATTCAGTCCTCATCTGGGACTAAAGGGACTTCAGAAACTACATTCAGGAGAACTCAGTGTCCAGTCTCTCCACTGAGACAAGCAAGGGGCCAGACCACTGGACACAGGCTGCACCCAGCCCTGCTGGAATTGCATGGCTAGCTACTGGGAAGGGTAAGAAGGACTGTCCAGGGCTGCAGAGCTTATTGCCAAAGGCCCAAGATGAAGTGAAATAAACCCAGAACGCAGTTATCAACCCAAAGGGAATAGGCAAAGAGGGAAAATCCAGATTCAAGGAAACAGGAAGGAATTAGGGAAACCAGGCCATAACAATAAGGTTCAAAGTAAAGAATGGGAGGTGGAACCTGGAGGAAGTCCCTGAGCCATAAAATCGTGGACACAGCTGCTTATAGGGTCTTTGACCAAGTGCACAGGTGGAAAGGAAGCTATTAAGGGTAGTGACTTCGGCTCATTCACTCAGAGTCAAATCAGACTTTCTACTGGACCAGTTCTGACCTTGCACACTAATTCTAGTTATTAACCTTGATCTTATCCCCCAAACCCAGTGTTGTGCATGGAGCCAGGTCCTATCTGTCAACATTAGTCTCGTTCCCAGTTATAGAGGGACGGGGTGAGCAGAGGAGGGAATTAGGTATAGAATGACAGAGGTTCTACTGTAAATATATTTGGCAAGCTTGGTTTGTGACAATTAAGTGTGAGCTTTGAAATGTTAAAATACTTATGAAAAATAATTATTAAAAAAAAGAACTTAAAGTGAGCCTTAGGGAAAAATAGGGGTCATATGTTGCTAACTAGCTAGTCATTCCTATGGATAGGCACTGTTTAATCTTTAGCCAGAGCAATACCGAGATGTTTATGAGCTGATCTATAAAGTTTTAAGTGTGCTTTGTTTACAATGAAATCTTAAAAGTCTGAAGAGTTATTATTGGCTGGGATTATATGGGGTAAGAGTCTATGTAGGGTAGCAGAAACACTTGGAAGAAAGAGAAGCCAGGGTCCCAGCCCTGGTCTTGCTGCTAAGTAGTGGCAAGACTTTGGTCCCCTCACATCACTTGCCAAGTGAGCAGATTTCTAATGTGGTTGATTCTCTGTTCATCTGTAATATGTATAAGATCAGAATTCATATGACAAAATATACATATAACTATGTTTTCAAGATATGTGTGCAGTTAGGTCTGAGTCTAAAAGTAAATTTGCCTGGTGATATTACATCATCTGCTTACATTAAATATAGTGTCAAATGCAGCCTGGCTTTTGGGTTAAGTTCCATGCGTTAAAGCCAGGACTCCAACTTGCTCATCTCACCTCTGCACTTCTCCCACAAGGCTGTTGTGCACTTCTCAGTTGTTTTGCAATCTCAGCGTCTATTTGTTTTTTGGAAACAACCATATGATTTTCCTTGGGGAAAATGTCTCCTCCACTGGTAGGCCATGTTTAAGGAGGCTGTATGGCCTAGAACAGGTCTGTCTGAGAATTATCTTCCTGAGGCCATGGTGAGTGGCTCAAGGATGGGTACATGATCCCATCAGAACCAACTGGACCTAATCCTTAAAAAAAAAAAAGAAACGATTGGAAAGACAGCATCTGTATTTCTGGTGGGGCTGTTGAGGATATCGGATATAAGTCTGGAATTGCTGACAGCCATCTTGACTCTATCACAACAGCCTGGCTGATAGCGGAGCGTCACAAAGAAAACGAGGCTGCAATTTCAGGAGTTATCAAGTTCTGAAGATTCCCAATAGTCTAGCTAAGTGTGAAGTTGGTTACTCATGGACTTCGGTTTCGTGAACCCTTAAGTTTTATTTTTTTCTGAAACAAATTTGAACTGGATGTTGTTATTTGCAACAGAAGGAGTTTTGATATAAAGGCACTTTTATCTTTCCCACTGACTGAACACTAAAAATGAAATCTTTTAAATGTGAAGTCTCATGACAACTGGGATGTTGGCTTTTCCATAACCTAGATCAGTGCCTGGCCCATAGTAGGCACTCAATGAGCATTTGTTACAGTAATTAGAACAAGGAGGCCCATGGACCTGTTCTGTTTTTCAAAATACCCCCTTTTCTTATTATGAAGTAAACAGTTGTTGTAGAAATTTTCTAAAAAAATGATAACAAAGGAATAACCATCACTAATTACCTTGCTATTAAAAGATAAGCATGGTTAACTTTATTATACGGTATAGTTTTTCTGCATTTTTATATCATGCATTTTTCAAAAATGATATGTATTTCATATATTGTTTTGTTCACTAATTTTCAATTAATGTATAATGAACCAATTCCCAAGTCACTACATAATGCTTTGCACATGCATTTAAGTGGCTACATAATATTTTATTGTATGGATGAACCAAAAGGTATTTAAGAAATCCCCAGTTATGGACTTTTGGATTACTTCCAATTTTCAATAATATAAACAAACTCAATATTTACAAATATCAATGACTGTTTTCTTAGCATCATTTCCTAGAAATGAAATTGTTGAGCCAAAGTGTATAGACAAGTTTAAGATTTTTGATACATGTTTCAACATGACTCTGCTCTCATTAACCTGACGAAAGTTTTAAAAATCTTTGCAAGAGGAGTAGGTAAGAAATGGTATCTTTTTACTTGTTTTTCTTTGTTAGTGAGGTTTATATTTTTAAGAAGTACTATAGGTCATCATAGTTCTCCTTTTGTGAATTCCAGGATGGTTCTTTATTTAATCAACTGTTTTTAAAAACATGTATTGTTGTTTTATATTTGAAGATGCTGCTCCAGGGCTGTGGAGCAGAACGGCTGTTTCCCCTGCAGGGAGCAGGTCCTCAGGCCTGCCATGAACAGCCACATCAGCCTTTTAGAAAGCTGCCACTGTGGATTTTGCCTTTTAGTCCCATGAACTGCAAAAACATTTTGGGTCCCACTGCCACACCTGTTTGAGATGCTCATGACATTATTGTTCGATATAAGCACCTTTAAAGGTCTCTTTGCTTATTCCAGACCATCAGTGTCAGTAATAGCATCATCAGATGTTCCTATTTCACTAATTCAAACCACCATCCTCTTTCCCCGGATTACTGCAATGCTATCTCAAATGGTCTTTCTTCCTCTGTCTCCTCCCTGCTCTGATCTGTCCCCTGCTTTCTCACCTGGAAAATAAACAAACAATCACTCAATCAAAAAAATCACCACTTGGATCACATTACTGCCCATAAACCTTCAATGGCTCCACATTGCTTACTGAGTATAGACTGAGCTTCTTGCATTCCAGGCCTGCTGGGCTCAAGGCCTCTCATGCTTTGGTCTCAGCTTCACTTCCATTCCAATTTTGCGTTACTCTTATAACTCGTGAATCTTACCCACCAACTGAACTGAACTGACTCTTTGCCTTTATTCACATTGCTTTGTTTTCCTTGAGTGCCCCTTCACTTTCATCTCTGCTTGTCAAAATCCTTGAAGACACAGTCCATATGCCCCCAAACCCCTTCGATGAGGTCATCTCCACTCCCCCAGCCAGGAAAGTCTCCTTCTTCTGTACATCAAACACATATTACACATAAATCTTAGAGAACTTACCTCCCCCTGTTGCCTCCTATAGTTATTTTTATAGATGACTTATCTTCCTTAATGAGAATGAGAACACACATCTAAATACATGACTGTAGCTCTGAAAGGATTGGAGAAAAAAGATCAGTCAAAATATTTAAGAGCCTATGTTTTTTTCCCCCTTGTATTGCCAATCTCATCCTTGGCATTTCCTGTGTTTGAAAGTCAGCAACCCTCTTAACCTAGTAACTTGTTTATTTCTCTAGCTCTCACCCTCTCTGATTTTCACCCTGAAATTTGCATGGGGTTTTCCGAAATGTACTTCAGGATTCCACTTTGTTTTTCTTCCGTGTTTAGGAGGAAGAGAGACTGGGAGTTGGTAAACACAGCCTGGACACCTACCCTAAACAGGCAGCCGGATACTTTGATCCCAGTTCTGTTAAGCATCTTCCTTTCTGCTGCCTCATGAAGATCTACTTTCCAGGCCTGTTTTGAGGAAGCGGGAGCCATGGGGCTGTTTAACAGGGTGTTTGCTTCTTGTGAACTTAATTACGTACAGTCAAAATTCTACGGTCTAGAGCAGAAGTTACTCTTTCCTTTTTGCACTCAGAACAAGTTACCTGGGCCGAGGGGCTATTATGCTTAGTGCCATGTGGTTGAGAATCACTTGCCCATCCAGTATGATTGTGATTTCACTTGGCTTTCACCTGTTAGAAATCCTCTCTTATGTTATACCAATTTTAAGAGTGCTAAGATAAATACTACTAAAAGCATCACAATATGTTGATACAGTAAGGAAGATAAAGGTACAGTCATACCTCAGTACTCGAAGTCTTCAGAATTTGTCAAACCCTGTACTGTTTCAGCACTCAGCGCTGGACTCACTGCACTTGCTAGAACTTGCATGAGTTGGTTTTGGTACTCATCGGTTTCGGCACTTGTCACAAGTTCCAGAATGAATTAACAGCAACTATTGAGGATCACAGTATTCCATTTCTCAAGACTGTCTTTCAACCCCCTTTTTGCTCACTGGAACTCATACAAGCAAGATATGGTGGGTGGTTGAAAATGAACTTAATTTAGTTCATGACTTCAAATGTATTTGGTTCTGGCACAGGATGGCTTGGCTTAAGCTGGGATTTAAGTCTTTGGCTTTCCAGGAGTCACCAGAGACCCTAGGGTCTGGGCTCAGGAGCCAGGCACAGAGGAGTCAACCTTCCAGTGGGAGTTTCCACAGCTCATCAGCAATCACAAAGGAATCTCCGTTGACCTCTGCTCTCTCTGCCCGCATGTCCTGGTTTCCTCTGTGATGTCCACTGCCTTCGTAATGCCTTCATTTCTGTCCAGCACTTCTTGGGGTATGTTGCAGCTGTGTTGGTGTCTTGCACCAGGATGCTGACCTGTTGGAAACCCAGAACCCTTCACACAGAACCTTTTGGTTTGCAAGTCACTGCTGACTGGGCTTCAGGTCCAGGCTGGGGCTGGGTCCAGTGTTTGTTAAGCACCTTTCATGTGCCGGGCACTGAGCAAATTGGGCCATGGGCAAACACAGTGTAAGGGAGAGGCAAATGGAGGTGAAAGCAGCCTGCTTTCATCACATAGTTAAGGGGCCCAGCCGTAAGGATGAGGCATCATCTGCACCAGGAGACACCTTTCTCTTATTTTGAGCAAAAAGTGTATTTTTGGCCAAACTCATCTATTTGCTTTCTCAGCCCTGAACGGGCTGAGCCAAGTGTTCTAATTCAGACTTTCAATGTCTCAGTTCATTGATTAGGAAACTGCTGACGGGTCACTGACTACAATATGACATTTACTCATTCATTTATTCTTTATTAACCTCCTGCTCTGTACAAGGCCCTAGGCTTGCTACTGTGAAAGAAACAAATATGAGTAATAAATCCCTGAGGCTTGCATTCAAGGAGCTTCTGGACTAGTAGCAGAGACAACCACTATACAACTGTTATAGAAATACATAGAAAATAAATATTTATTAGTGGGGTATAGTACAATGGGAACCCAGAAAAGGAACAACTAATTACACTCGGGGATCTCTGAGGTGGATTTATAGAGATGAGAAACGGAATTTGGGTCTTAGAGAATGAGTTGGACTTTGGTAGATGAAAAATGGGGAGAAAGGCAATCTTCTGGGCTGAAGAAGTGGAATGAACATGGCAGTGATGCTTGAAAATGCAGGGCACATTCAGGTAATGGTCCCTTGAGGTTGGGGTGTGGGGTGGGTGGATAGAGCTAAAGTGTTAAGGTTAAAAAGATAGGCTGGTGTCAGACTTTGAAAGGTCTCAAATACTATATCAAGGACATTGAAACTTTATGCAGGCAAGAAAGACCCATTAAAATTTCTGAGCAGAGCAGTGACCTAACAAGGTGGTATTTTATCGACACTGTTCTGGCAGCAATGTAAAGAGTGAATCAGAGGGAAGAAGTTGTGGACAGAGAAACCGGGTGAGAAGCTTGTCCAAATCAGAGATGAGAGCCAAAACAATAAAGGGATGCAAGACTATTTTGTCAACCTAATTTACTCAATTCTTTCCTTTATTTTAAAACTGGTTGACTTCCAGTAACACTTTAGAATGAGATTGTCAATTTAATTTTTTTAAAGCAAGCTGGAAGAAGGCATTTCTAAACTCTGGGTTAGACTGCCAGTATCAACGGAGCATTCATGGAAGCCCTGGAGTTTGCGAGGCCTTGCTGGGGGCACACGGGACGAAAAGACTTCACAAGACACAGTCCGTTTTGAAGAACCAGACACAGTGTTATAAGAAAGAAACCAAGGATTCCAAGCACTGTGTACAACATGGGGTTCAGATAATAAAATGCTCCTCCATCCATGTTATTTTACTTTATTTTGTGTAAGAAGAATTCGGTTAGCTTTCTTCGCTCGGATGGCATCACGGCAAGAAGTCAAATGTAGAAGAGGCAGTTGGATATTTTCAGACGTACCTGATGGAAAAGCGAATGCTTGTCGTAGCAAAGGCCTTAAATCTTTGTTTGCTTTTATAAAAAACTCAATATGAACATTCGTCAGTAGCATATAACCTATTCAATTAAACTCAACTCCCTTTTGTGCTGTATCTGTGGTGTCCTAGAGTACAAAGACGAACAACCAGGGATTGTCTGTGTCTGTCCTTACTGGTGGGAGGGCCGAGGTGTTGACGCCTACAACTGTGTGTGGTTGGAAACCTTCCCACTGACACATCGCCACTGAGATGAAGAAAACGAATGAGGGTCAAAGGAAGTAGTGGTCGTAAGTCAGTTCTTTGTCTTCTTTTTTCCGTTGTTACAGACTTGGCTGAATTTGTTTTTTTCTAATCGCTCCGTAAAGTTCATGAAGTCACCTTTTATTTTCCTCATCTGAAGTGTAGGAGTTATAATTCTAAATGTGTAAGTGCCTAGTTTGGGGTCCCAAGGACTCAATAAGTGAATTTTATTTTCCTTTCCTGTTAGGTCTGATTCCTCAGCATCAGAACTTCACCTTTTTCTTGGATGAATTTATTATTTTCCCTGAGGCTCCACAGTCACTTCTTTTTTCCTTTTTCCTCGTTTGTTCTCTCTCCCCCTCACCACCCCACCACACACACGAGATGGTTTCTTTTCGCCTCTGACTCTTTCCTTCCTTAGTTGACTTGCTGTTTATTCTTTCCTCTGCTTCTTGATACCACGAGTCTGCCTCTTTGCACTGTAAGAGGGATTTAAGTTTCTATTTTAAGACTCTATTGTGTTTATTACATAAATTCTTATGTTCCTGATTCTAAACTTAAAAGTAGGTGAATGTAATGTTTCATGTTTATTTCAAAAAAAAAAAAACCAAAAAGAAAACCCAAGTGGTACCTTTCATTTAGCCTTGTCATTTCCCATTCTCCACGGAGAGGTGACCTAGGGTAGAAAGTCTGTATCTCAGCGTCTGTTGGAGATAAGAATCACCCTAGTACACTTTATAAATGGATTAATCTGTGTCTGATTATTGTCTTAGGTAATTGGCCAAGCCGGCTTTTGCCAAGGTACCTCACTGTTCATTTTTCACTCTCATAGGCAGCCAGATTTCAGATCAGCTATTTTGAGCAGAGCTGAGCTCTGGAATAAATTTTGAAAGGCAATTCCAATGAAGTTGCTTTGCCTTTGCCTTCTAAGAGCACATGTTCTCTGGTTTGGAGAGGTGAACTAGTCTCCATAGATTAAAGTGAATGTCTGGAAATCTACATATATTTTTCTTGCTTTACATGAATGGTAACATTCATTTATTCATTCATAATGTGTGTTGATTTGCAACCTGCTCTGTACCAGGTCCTGTATATTGACCCTACCTAGTATAACTCTTACAGAAGAGGAAACCGAGCCTCGGAGAGAGTAATGATGTTACCAGGAGAAGTTCTCTGAGATTTAGGCCCAACTCTGTGTGACTTCTATGCCTCCTCCCACGTTTTGAACATTTACCAAGGGCTCGCGTCCATGCTAGGTGAGTTCATGGCTAGTTAACATAACAACAACTAGAAATAAAGATTACTAATCCATTTTACAGGTGAGGAGCTTGGGATAATGACTTGAACTTAAGTACTGAAGAGAATGGTTTTGAGACGGAGTGGAAGGCGAGATTAGGAGGCCCGATCAGGGGCCCGGTTATGGAGGGACCCGAGTACAAAGTGACAAAGTATCGACTTTAGCTCAGAGGTATTGCAAACAGTGGAGTTTTTATTTTTTTGCTTTATCCTCAGAAGAGAAATAGTATTCCCCAAAATATTAAAGCTTAGAAGTTATTACAATAATAAATATATGTGAAAATTCTTTTTTTTTCATAGAAAGGAAACTTTTTAAATTAAAGGCATTGCTATATTTTAATGTTTATAAAGCATAAAGTATATTTTTGGTGGAATTTGTAAATAAAATAAATGAGAAGCTGGCTGTATGGATTGATAAAAATTACAGTCACAGCAAAAGACAAAATATGAAGAAAAATCAAAAGACCTACTCACTTGATATAAAAAATAAATCAATCTATTCCAAAGAAGGGCCTTACTTAGAGATGTTTCACCAGAGCTAGGCCCAAGGATATCTGCAAAATCAGCGTTGAGAAATGACGGAGCAGCCTTACATGATTGGGATTTTACTCTAAGCTGAAGACATTTTCATTAATTGGACACCATGGGTTCCAAATTCATAGAATTTTACTTTTGTGCTATAAAAAAAAGATTGCCAAATAATTTAATAATCTGAGCAAGATGCCATGAAGATATTAAAGTGCTTGAGAGCAGAAATCCTAATTAAGTACCCCCAAGTATTTCAGAAAAACACTTTATATACAATTTATTATCTGCTAAAATAGTTTTCTTAGGTCATTCTCTAAGCCTCACTTTAATTAGTTTGGTTTTAGTATACATTTGAAGGTAAATGTTCACATTTATAATCTTTTAAAATATTAATTAGTACAAGTAGAAGGTTTTTAATCTTCAAAATGTATGTGTACTTTTAACATATTATACCAAATAAATCAGGTAGGTTTCAAAATGTAAGATGAGTTATATGAGCTGCGCATATTCATTTGAGGAAATTGGCAGAGCCATTACTTAATTTTAGACTTGCAATCTGCTTAATATATTTGCAATTAGTATCGGATGATTAGAACTAGGAACTTCCTTTTTCTAATGGTGTTCAGAATATTTTGGAAAATAAAGGGTCTGAATCTTATTTCATAAATTTGTGGCATACACTTACATATTACATATGAAAATAGTTATTTTTAATTTGACACAAGAACTAGGGGATTATATGATCCAGGCTGAAAATATCATCATAAAGGAATAGTGTAATATGTACAGCTGACTTTAATCTTCACTTTTTTTCCTTTGTAAAACTTTATGTATGTGGGGTGGAAAGGGGATCTGAAGCTATTATCCTTAATAAACAAAAGCCTTCCATTATGCATTATCTTCAATTACCTTTGTGTTTCAGGTAGAGGAAGTTTTTATTTTTTGCCTATAATTTTTTGACATTTAAGTAAATCCTCTATTCGTGTTCCATCGATACTCAACGCCTTTCGTTCTGAAGCTGTCCTCAGACTAGCGCGGCTGTTCTCGAGGATAAAGAGCCCGTGTTTCGCATACTCTGCCTTTCCCTGAGTGCCTAGTGCAGCGCTCTGCGTACACTCGAACCTCAATCAGGTTTATAAAATGGTGGTGTTAGAGCTGATAGTGATGATGATGGTGGTGGTGATGATGATGGAGATGGTCCTATAGGGAGCCCATTGCAATATCAAAATGTCAACTTCATATATTTAGAAAGCATACTGTATTGTTTTAAGTATAGCACATAGGGTAGAAGTATAGACTCTGGAATTAGACTGCCTGAGTTAAAATCTTTGCTACTCTGCTTATTAGATCTGCAACTTTGTGCAAGTATCATAATTACTCTGTGCCTCAGTTTTCTCCTCTGTAAAATGGGGATAGTGATGGTATTTACTTTTTAGGGTTATTACAAAGATTAAATGTTATGAGGCTGAGTATGACTGACACTTAAAGGGTTTAGGAGAGGACCTGCCATAGAATAGACATTTGATCAGTGATAATTATCATCATCATCTTTATTAAATAGAGTCTTAAAATAAAAAGGTACATGTTCATGTAGAAAACTTAGAAGTACAAAAACAGAAAGAAGGAAAGCCATCCAGTGTGCCATCCCCCAGAACAGCCACCTATTAATAGTTTGACATATTTACTTTAATTGTATATTGAGCTGTGCAACTTAGTAGTGTAGTCTTAGAATACATAAGATACCCATTTACACCAGTGATGGCAAAATTAGGTGAATTTTAGGTAAAAAACATTGATTAGTCATTATAAAAATGAAATGGTATGCCCATGTGGAAACACGGGGAAATGTTTAGCATAATGTTAAGTGGAAAAAGATAAATGTAAAATTAACATGCACATACAGTATATTCGATTTTATAAAATTAAATATTCAAAATAAAATTAGAGTTACTGGGGTAGAATAGTGTGTAATATATTATAATCATCATCATTATTAGACTTGTTATTAGTATAATTGTTGTTACTTTAACCTTCTTCTATCAAATTAATTTTTTAAAACATGGTGCCTGGTTGAATTGTAATTATTCCATGGCTGAGCCATTGCATGAGCGTGTGAACTCTCGTGCCCCCTTATTCCAGGGGCCTGGAAGGGACATGTGAAAACAGCAGAGCGCTCCTTGCTGGGTACTCACAAGAGACCAATGTGTTGGGTTAGTTTGAGCAATCGTATGGTCTGAGTTTGTTCAGGGGTATATCCTGAGGAGTGCGTGTTGGGTAAGGAAAGAAGAGAGGAAGAGACAGAAGAAGGTGCAAAAGAAAGAGGTTAGAGGAAGCAAGATCTAAGATAAAAAGGGGTTCCTTGGGCTAGAAGTTGTGGAAACATTCACACAACTACAAACTGCATATTTGGTTTTATGTGATAATTAATGCAAACCCCCCAATATCTGTATGTCCACTGCCACTTTTTGATTTTTGAATAAAAAGGCGTATTTGAGTTGGAGATCACATGCCATCTGTGTTGAGAATCCTCAAGCGACATAGTGACTTGGCAGAGTGGATTACGTGGGATGTTTGTAAAACCTATAAAAATGTCCCACAATAAATAATTTTATTTAAACTGCCTGAAGTTATCCTAAAGAAACAGCCAGATTATTATGCTGCGTGTCTTGCTCTGCCAATGGTAACTTGACCCCTGGTCTAGAATGAATGACAATGTTTGCCAATTTTCAATAGCACTCATTTTCCTAACTGTGACTTTGAAAGGGGGAGGAGGGAGGTGGAGGCCGGTGAAAACCCTAGGGTGTTCAGAAATACGTATTTGTTGGACTTATTTTAGAAGATGGAAGAACGAGGAGCTTCTATTTCATGGAATGGCTGCCTGCTGCCAGATTAGAATTTTTCCCCGTAAAACCTCTCCTGTTGCATAGGGTGGCAACAGCAAGCAACTCAGTCAGAGGGAGCTTCTCTTAATTGAAAGAAAATCCTTCTTTAAAAGCAAAGGCGCATTTGAATTTTACCTCTTGGAGTAAAAGAAAATAATAGCAATATATATTTTCCATTTTGCATAGTTTTATAAAACTTTATCTTTCGGGGTTTTATGTTACTTCTAGCTCTCAGAGGGCTACAGCTTCAGCCTGGCAGCGGGCCTCTTTTGGAGATGGTTGCTGACGCTGTGGAGAGGCAATGTTTTATTAAAAGCGACGTCAAAACCCAGAAAATAGTCCCTGTGAAAAGGGGCAGAAAGTGGCTTGTGCCGTGATACTCGCCAAGACACGTGTAAGAGCAGTGAAACGTTTAAGACTCAGAAGGAAAACAGGGAGGACAAGAAATTCGCTTTCAGGGAGAGCTGGAGGACTTGGGAGAACTTCCTCCGTAATCCTATCTTCTCTGCGTGTGTTTCTGTAACTAACAGCCTCCATCTGCGCAAACAGATCAAGGGGCCTGCGTCCTTCGCTGTTTCGCTGGGCTCTGGGTCGCAGTGGAGGACTTTGGCGCTAACTTTGATTCCGCCTTAGACGGCAGGAAGCATAGTTAATGGACAGTTTCCTGGGCACATTTCAGAAAAAGTTTGCACTAAATTATAGAGGGGAAAAGGAGTTGAACTTTGGAGATTCTCTAGCCCATTATTTTTCCAGCAGTTTAATGATTGGCCAAATACTTACCAGCAAATTAAAAACCCAGTAGCACCAGGCAGACAGACACAACTGGGCTTTTGGTCAGCAACTCAGCGGGGCCCAGTGGATGGGGATGTCAGGAACTGATTTGAATATTCCACTTCACTTTAGGTGACTGAGGTGTTGACAGGACCAGGATGGGCGTGTGTCACCCGTGGGCTGGTAAACAAAAGTTTCTTAAGAAGGAAGGTAAACATAAGATTCTTAAGCTCTCTTCCCCCACTTTTCTCTGTAGTGCACTTAATCTCTCATTGAATACTTGTATGTGATATAAATATTTAATTGTAACTATAATATAACTAATATTATAACTATATATAATATAACTATAGTATAACTGTAATATATAACTATATATAATATATAGTGATAATATATAATAGTATAGTTATATATTATTCTGTATTCCAAGAGCTCAAGCATGGTTGGGGAACGAACACACAAAAAGCTAACTATGCAATAGTACGACTATTGGAATGGTTCCAACAAGTAGAAGGTGAGAAGTGCAACCACTTTGAAAAACTGTTTAGCAATGCATATTCAAGTAAAGTGTACCCATGTACCCTGTGACCTAGCAATTCTACTTCGGCGCATATACCCAACAGAAGTGAGTGCATATGCCCATCAAAAAAGATATGTACAAGAATGTTCATGGCAGCTTTATTCATAATAATAGCACCTGAATCAAAGCAATCCAAATGCCTATTCACAGAAGAATAGACAAACTGTTAAAGTCCTGGAATAGAATACCACACAAAAGTGTACATATGTGCGATATCTTTTATATAAAGTTTAAAAACAGGAGTATTCATCTATTATCATGGAAGTTAACATAGCGGTTACCTTTGAGTGGCCATGTACTGACTAGGATGGGGCACAAGAGTTTGCTGAGCTGCTGAAATGTTTGATATCTTGATCTGAGTGGCAATGGCAAGGGTCCACATTCGTAAAAATCAATCAAACTGTGTTCTTAGGATTTGTACTTTTACTGTATAAAGTTGTAGCTTAATAAAATAATTTTATTTTCTAATAGATTTTATTTATTTTTTAGAGCGTGGGGAAAGGGAGGGAGAAAGAAAGGGAGAGAAACATAAATGTATGGTTGCCTCTTGCACGCCCCCTACTGGGGGCCTGGCTTGCAACCCAGGCATGTGCCCTGACTGGGATTCGAACCAGTGACCCTTTGGTTCTCAGGCCCACATTCAATCCACTGAGCTACACCAGCCAGGGCTCAATAAAATAATTGTATACAGTAATTATGTTAAAATAAAAGAAAGTGATATGGTAACATTGCTGAGGAAGCCATTATTTTTTCCTAGGAGAATGAGATGTGCACACAAGAGACATTTGACGCAGTGTTGAGGGGCTCAGGCCTTCTGAACAAGGTTCCAAGGATTCGGAGATAGTCAAGAGGCAGTGTTAGTGGTCCTGAGAGAAAGTCGACTGGGGCCAAGAGTCGGGCAGTGGGAATGGAGGGAGGCAGAGGTGAGGGCATTTCAGAGGTAGGGTGAGAAGGGGTCTCAAGTGACTGAAGCTGTGTGTGTGTAGGGTGGGGGAGCCGGAAAAGGGGAGAATAAAGACCAGAGTGGCTCTAAGTGCTCTCCTTTCGGTGAGTGGGTTGCTGATGCCCTTACTAATAGAGAAGTTTGGAGGAGGAATGCATTTGGAACCACCTTAAATCATGTGATCAGTTGGCTTAACTTGGCAGCAGTCAGACCACCATTTAAGATAATTAACAGAATCTAGTACATGGCTTGAATTCTGCCTCTTTTTGTTCTATACGTGTGGTCACAGCACAGGTCCCTTATAGCATATCTGTGTAATGGAGATCTCATGTAGAGACTCTTCAGTGCCCTGAAGAGAAGTTTTAAAATGTTTAATCATGGCATTTACACATTGATATAGTTTGACACATTCAACACTTGATACTCTTCTATTTCTAAACTCAGGTTCATTTTGGAGTATTGTTACATTTTGTGAAAAAATCCTAACACAAATATTCCAGCTGTGGGTACACTACTGTACCAAGTCTAAGAGACTAGGTACAGTGATGTGTGTGCACCCGTGTGTGTGTATGTGTGTGTATGGAAGCATGGGCTAGGTTTTCTTATTACTGTTCATTTGCTAGGGGGTGCTGTGATTCATCTTACTGTTTATGCTCACTTGAGTTCTTAGAGTTGAGTACTACCGTGCTGTAGGGTAGTGTTCACCCAGAAGAGTGTAGGCTCAACAGAAGACTTTTGGAGATGTAAAGTAGCTTGTCTCCTGCCTGTTTACTGCGATTATCTCCCTTTTTGTTTGAAACCTACTTAATGTGTTTTTAGTGGACGTTCCTTTTCATTTCCTCTGTATTAACACTGAATGGATGTCATCAGGATGTTAGGGAGAGTGATGGGGGTTGCAGATGCCTTCTGCTCTCTACCTACCAGTCCAGGTCTACAGACTGAATAAACCATTTCATTTCCTGGGATAGGTCAAAGTGACTGATGTGGCTCCTCCTCTTGCTTTTCCTGCTGGGGTTGGGGGCAGGGTAAGAATGGCTGACAGTTTCCTGTTTCCTGTTTGCCTCTAGGAGAGCACAATTCTAAATGGCCCCATTTCTCTGCCTTTGCAAAAGCAATTGTCCTCTGCTCATAATCAACCCTCCTGGGAAGTCACCTGCGATTCTTCGGGGGTCTAGCCTTCTAGAGATAACACTGTCATTAAAAATTCCTCACTGTGCTGCTTGCTGGAGGGAAAAAAAAATGAACATGGTAAAATTGCTGAGGAGTTATAGTTACTGCTATAGCTAATTCAAGGAAGACTTTCTGAAATTAAAACTTTATTCATTAATCTTTTGAATGTTTTTATACTTTATTTATTTTTAGTATGTAAGAAATTATGTCTTTTATCTGGAAAGCTTTACAATAAATTTTTATTACATTTTTAAAAGAAAGAAAAATTATTTTTCTAGGTCAATCCGTTAAATTTGCAGATTTGAACAGATTGATTTTGTGACTCGTGAAATCAATGAGGGTTTTCATAAAGTAATTTATATTGTGAGATGCATTAAGAAGGCCACCAAATTCACATTTGGAGACAGAAATTTACCTGTGATGTGACCCTTCACCTGAGACTCCAGGCTCTCTCTGATTCTCTATGTGTAGTCTCGGTGTTCTTAGGTGTTAGAATCCTCTACCCTTGTGAAATCCATCCATTCTCAGCTCTTTGAATCTGCTTGGCCTCTTTCCAAACTCTAAGGCAATAGCTGTCAAAGTGGTTCAGTGTTTATCAGAATCACCTGGAGGGCATCTTACAGCATAGATTGCTGGGCCTCAGCAGTGTTTCTGTTTAGTAGGCCTGGGGTAAGGCCTGAGAATTTGCATTTGTAACAAATTCCCAGGTGATGCTGACCCTGTTGGTCCAGGGACCACACTTTGAGGACCACTCACTGCATGAGACTTTTGCTTGAAATGTCTGTGGTAGACTAAATAATGGACTTCCAAATAGGTTCATGTCTCAATCCTCAAAAACTGGCAAAGGGACTTTGCAGGTATGATTAAGGATCTTGAGATGTGGTGATTATCCTAGATTTTCAGGATGGGCCCAGTATAGTCACAATGGTCCTTCTGAGAGGGAGGAAGAGATCAGAGGCAGATAAAGGAGATGTGATGACAGAAGTAGAAGTTCAAGTGATGCACTTTGAAGGCGGAGGAAGGGGCCACAGACCAAGAATTTCAGGCGGCCTGCTGAAGATGGAACAGACAAGGAGACATTCTCTCCTGTAGCCTATAGAAAGAACACTTTGCCACTGCACTGAGTTTAGCCCTGTAATACTCACTGCAGACTTCTAACCTCAGGACTGTAAGACAGTACATCTGTGTTGTTTTAAGCCATTTGGTATGTGGTAATTGGTTTCAGCAGCAATCAGAAACAAATCCAACAACCTACCCCACAATGCAGGCTACGTAACTCCTATCCACTTTAGCTCTAATGGTAAGAGCTGTCTACCTCAAGCTGCGGCTTCTTGATGTTTTACCCAATGACCTCAGTTCAGAATTTGCTGTCCTCCTGTGAATTCCTAGAATATTTAATGTCTTGACCAGTTAAGCAGATTTGGAAGATCTCATTCGTTTAACATTTGGCCATGCCGCAGACGTCAAGCTGAGGCTCACAATGAAAAGTTGGAATTCCTATCCTAAAGGAGCGTCTCCTCCATCAGGGGAGGCAGACATACCTCCTTAATCATACATAGCAGATACATGATTATGTTATATAACTGCATGTGATTGATATCTGTAGCATTATCTCATGTGTAATATAATGTACTGCATTAGAATATGATCATTCGGTTATATGTCTTTCTAGAATACATAGAGATTATATACTTCTGGTGAAAAGGAACAATTTCCTCTACCACTAATTTTTTTGAAGATGGCAACAGGTCTTTTGAGCTGTGTTCATCATTTCAAAAATCCTGATAGAAAAATTATACTTTTCTTGTATTAGGATTCTATAAATCATCATTTCAGAAGTACATATTTGGTATAAAATCTTTTAAAAGTTTGGGTCCATAGTGGGACAGGGGAGAGAGATAGAAAGGAATCTTTTTTTCAAACCAACAACTCGCGCTTCATCATGAAAAGAGCATTGAATGGGAGTTGAAAAACCAAAGGTATTATTTTGGAGTGAATACATCTTCTGTGAAATGAGTGAGTTTAATTAGGTTATCTGTAAGGTTCTTTCAGATCTGAAGTTCTGTGGTTCTGTCCTCTTTCTCACACCCGAAGCACAGTGTTGTGGGTGAGGAGGACTGGGTGAACGAAGTGAGAACTGAGTGCTGTGTCGGGAGTGTCCGGCTGCTCTATATTCCACACGCTGCTAAAGCGTAAGCACGTCTGTCTGGGCAGCAAAACGGGCTTCTCAGACACACAGTGCAGTGAACACTTAGACTTAGGAGAAAAATCACTTATTTGAAAATGAATTCAGATAGGCTGTTGTACTGTAACAGTTTAGCATATATGTAATATGTTTTGCTCTCTATTAACGAAAAAAGAAATGTCTCGATGTTCTAAACACATTGCAGCATAAGGGACAGGCTATTCAGATAGGACAAAGTGAAATGAAGATTCAGTGATCAGCAAGCCAATTTGATAAATGTAGGTTATGAGATTGTGAGTCACTCCAGGGCAGTTTGTCAAAAATCATCAGTCAGAACAGTTCGGGTAATGCTGAATTGCAGATCAGTTCTTCAAATGACGATGATTAGGAATGATAGATAAAATTTAAAAATATATATTGATATCTTTGAAGGTATCTGAGAGTTAGCAAGACAGACAGTGTCTGAGGGGCCAAGATGCTGGGGAGAAGAAAAACACAAAAATAAATCCAACTTTTTATTGCCAGTATTTTTCTCCAGGCAATGGGTGATTCACAAGTGGAGGGTGAAACATGAAGAAGCTGAACAGAAAATGATGACGGAGAGGCTGAGTTTCTACTACGTTATATTGCCGAGGGAACGATATTGGAATCTAGGGCCCAGCAAGAAGGAGGGGCTCTTGTAAACATTCCAGGCTTTCATTTGCAATCCCCCTAAAGTTGCAACCCAGGAGTAAGGGTAAAATAGACAATCCTTACAACAAGCAAAACCCTCTTTCATGCTGGCCCAACTCGTAATTGGATGACGGGGATCTGTTATGACTATGAATACTTGCTCAAAGCAAAAATAAATCATCTCTGTAGGACTATAATATCACACGGAGCTCCAAATTATCTCTATAGTTTTTTTATCCTCAATGTCTGGCATGCAATAAAAATTTGCCAGGGATACTAGCAGATAAAACCAAATGATCAAAAATCAAGACAAAAGGGGAGGGGAGAGGATGCAGACAACTGTAATTGAACAACAATAAAGTAATATTAAAAAAAAATTCCAAAAAAAAATCAAGACAAGAAAAACAGACAGTAGATACAGGTGGACACAGGTAAAGGCACAGACTCTAACATGATGCATTTGAAAGAGTAGATGACGAGATGGAAAATTTCTGCTGAAAACTGGAGACCATGAAAGAAAGCTTAATAGTGGTCTTGCAACTGAAACGTTCAGTCATTGAAATTAAGAATGCAATAGATGGGTTTAAGAGCACATTAGAAGAAGCAAAAAAAGGTGAAGAAACCGGAAGTTAGATCAAAAGAAAGTATCCAGATGGAAGAATTGTGAGAAGGCAGTAAGGCAAATACAAAACCAAACGTAAGAGACACTGGAACGCAGTGCGGAGATCTAACATTTGTGGCTGGAGTGCCAGGAGAGGAGACAACAGAGCAAAAGCAGTATTTTACTAATGATCAGAGTTCCCTGAAACTGATGGAAGATGTCAAAGCACAAATACAGAAAGTGTTATGGACCTCAAGCACAATCTTTGAGCAGAAGACTCACTCTGGGGCCTGGATTGCTGGAATGAGTTACTTAGGCCAACTGCTAATTACCCAACGAAAATACTACCATTTTCAGACTATTGTGCAATGAGGGGTGGCCCCTGAGATGTAGCAGAAGTTGTTAATTTGGTTTGCCAGGAAAATTCTTTAAGAGAAATAGACACTGTCAAATGCCCTTTGCCCTTGCCCAGTACCCGCTTCCTGCTGCATAGAATGAGGCATGACAGCTGGGATTCAGCAGGCTTATAGGTTTCATTGTACCCTTGTAGTGCTTAATTTTGTGCCTAAAACTTGTATAGGCCATGGCGCCCAGACATTTGGTTGACTAGTCTGGATGTAGCTGTGAAGTATTTTTCAGATCATGTCAATATTTAAGTCAGTAGGCCAAGTGTAGCTTTCCCTCTAAAATGCAGGTGGGCCTCATCCAATCTGTTGAAGGACTAAGAGAAAAGAACCGGCATCCCTCAAAGTAAAGAAAATTCTGCGGTCTCCCTTTGGACTCAAATGGAAATATTAACTCTTTCCTGGTTCTGCAGCTTGCTAGCCTACCCTACAGATGTTGGACTTGCCAGCCTCCATAATCATGTGAGCCAATTCCTTAAAATCCCCCCTCCCATAGATTATACATGCCTCCTATTACTTTTGGTTCCCTGGAGAACCCTAATACAGCTGTGAAAGTCATGTGCCAAAGACAGTGGAGGAGAAAGGTATAAGTTATTTGGTATTTCCATAGCAACTCTAAATTGCCTCCCTATGGACTTCTTTTGTGTGGGAAGCTAGTACATGCTTAGACTTGTACATGCTTGTGTTTGTCACAAGTCGTCGTTTTTTCTTTTTTTTTTTTTTAATTAAATATACAGCCCAAAAGAATACTCACTGAGAAAAAGGCATTTAAAAAGTACCTGAGGTCTTAGCTGGGTAGCTCAGTTGGTTGGTGCATCATCCTGATACACCAAGGTTGCAGGTTCGATCCCCGGTCAGGGCACATACAATGTTCCATATTTCTCTCTCATTCTCTCTCTTCCCCTTCCCTATTTTTCTCTCTCAAATCATATAAAAACAAAAAAAGAAAAGTACCTGAATCATGACCAACTTTTCTTTTTATTCATACAGTGGGCATGCAGGGAAAAAGTCCAAGTTGATTCCATTTTTATCACTTGTTTATTAGTCTCTATTTATTTTAAAATATGTGAAGGGACAAGGAACATGGAATCTCTACTGTGTGTTATTAATAGTGAATGGCCATAAATCAGACCAACTGAATCTTTCACATTTATCTAGTTCTACCACATGAAGAGAAATTTCTCTTGATTGGTATTAAATGCTCTACATATGCAAAAAATCTAATCAAATTTCCGTTAGATTCATATATGACAAGTGAAGTAAGGCATTAAGATGCATAATATATTATAAATGTCATTTATAGACCAATGACTTTAAGACAATGACCTAGATATTTATTTTTTATTATTTATTTATTTATTTATTTATTTATTTATTTATTTTTCGCATTTTCTCCCCTCCCCTCCCCCTCAACCCCATCCAAACCCGCCTCCCTCCCTTGCTTCCACCCTCCCCCTTGGTTTTGTCCATGTGTCCTTTATAGTTGTTCCTGAAAACCCTTCTTCCCACAGTCCCCTCCCTGCTCCCCTCTGGCTATTGTTAGATTGTTCTTAATTTCAATGTCTCTGGTTATATTTTGCTTGCTTTTTTCTTTTGTTGATTATGTTCCAGTTAAAGGTGTGATCATATGGTATTTGTACCTCACCGCCTGGCTTATTTCGCTTAGCATAATGCTCTCCAGTTCCATCCATGCTTTGGCAAATGCATAAGCTCCTTCTTCCTCTCTGCTGCGTAGAATGCCATTGTGTAAATGTACCATAGTTTCTTGATCCACTCATTTGCTGATGGGCACTTAGGTTGCTTCCAGCACTTGGCTATTGTAAATTGTGCTGCTATGAACACTGGGGTGCATAGGTTCTTTTGGATTGGTGTTTCAGGGCTCTTAGGGTATAATCCCAGCAGTGGAATTGCTGGGTCAAAAGGCAGTTTCATTTTTAGTTTTCTGAGGAAATTTTATGCTGTTTTCCACAGTGGCTTCACCAGTCTGCATTCCCACCAACAGTGCAGTAGGGTTCCCTTTTCTCCACATCCCCTCCAACAGTTATCTGTTGCTTTGTTGATGATGGCCATTCTGACCAGTGTGAGGTGGTATCTCATTGTGGTTTTAATTCGCATCTCTCTGATGGCTAGTGATGCTGAGCATCTTTTCATATGTCTCTGGGCCCTCTGAGATACTTATTTTTTAATTCTTTTGAAATAGAAAAAACAAACTAGTTGATCATCACAAAAATGAAGCAAAAATATAATTCAGACCAAACCTAAAACTAAGAAAGACTGGCTAAAATTATTTGCTTTATTCAGAGGTCAAATTAAGACTAGAAATTAAACTATTGTGCATTAGACTGTCTTATACCTGTAGAATCAAAAGAATGTTACCAAATATATATTTTCTCCTACCATTTGCCTTGCCTCCTACTGGGGCTGAGTTCTTAATTGTATCTGTTATGACAGTGATTTTATTCTCGTTTTTAAGAAAATATTTGGCTTTCTTTTAATGATTTTTTTCATGAAGTATGTTGGAAGGAATTTATAGATGCTCTTGTTACAGATTTTGTCTGGATTCTGAGAGAAATTTCCATCACATAAATTTTGATGTGAATAAATGCTGCATCATTGGCATAAGAGAAATTATGTTAAAATTTAGCAAAGTCAAAAATAAACAACATGATTTGTGACTAATGATTAATGCCCTATTTAAGATAAGTTTTATCAGATGCATCCTATCTAAAGTTAGTATGGCTGGGAAATATATAGTTGGTGATTTTTTTAACAGTCCAATAGTAATATTTTTCCAAGGCTGACTATAAAAACTTTAAAACCTTTCTTTCAGAGCAGTATTTTCTGGGCCCAAGAGCCTATTTTACTTTTGTGTACCATAATCTGGAGAATTAACTGGGGTGTTCAAATTGCAAAACCACAATGCCCAGAAAGTGTGAAGGCCAAGAATAGAAAAGTCTTTGAAAATCCAATACCAATGTGAAATTGGGTTTCTTTATTCTCTGCATGTAATCTTTTAATTAAAAATATTTGTTTTCTGTTCTTTTGTCTGTCATAAATATCTCTTGTAGGCCTGGTAGACTCACAGGCCAAGCGTAATTAACCAGCTGAGTGACATATCTTTACTTTCACTGGCCCTGTGGTTTATTTTCCCACCTTTATCTACATCCTATTCTACTATAACTTTCAACTCTTTTTATGTTACGATTAACCACTTGGTCTGAAAACCCCTTCAAAAATTTCCC
>PVJI01000064.1:50493-219371 GCA_004026765.1 Micronycteris hirsuta
TTTTTTTTACCCATTGTTCCTAATGGTAACATCTTGTAAAACGGTGGCACAATATAATCAGGATATTGACGTTGATACAGTCCCGATACAGATTCCCTTCACCATCAGGGTCTCTTATGTTGCCCTGCTATGGCCACAGCTGCTTCCGTCTGCCCCTTCCCTGCTTACTCCCTGGCAATCAGCAATCATTTGGCATTGCTATACTTTCGTCACTTCAAGGATGTTACATAAATGGAAAATACAGTAGTAGTAACCTTTCCTTTGCGTTTGGCTTTTTTTTTTCACTCAGCATGGAGCTGAGTGATCTTTTCATGTACTTACTTGCCATTTGTGTATCTTCTCCAGAAAAGTATCTCTTCGTGTGTTTTACCTAATTTCTAATTTTCTGTTTATCCATTTCTGCTTGTTATTTTTTTTACCGTTAAGTTTTATTAGTTCTTTATATGTTGTAGATAACTAGTCCTTTTTAGAATTTGTGGTTTGAAAACATTTTTTTCTAGTTTGTAGCTTGCCTTTTCATACTTTTAATAGGGACTTTTACAAAGTACAAGTTTTACATTTTGATAAACTCCTATTTATCAATTTTTCCTTTCATGGCTCATGCCTTTCATATTAAGTGTATACACTCTTTGTATGAACCTTTGCATAAACTCTTTGATTCCAAAGATCCCTTCTCTTTACTAAGTTTTATATATTACATTTAAGTCTGTGATCAACTTTGAGTTAATTTTTATCTACGTATGAGATTTAGGTAAAGACATTCTTTCCTTTCTCCTTTCTTCCTCCCTCCCTTCCTCCCTCCCTTCCTTCCTTCCTTGTCTATGGATGTCCAATTTATCAAACATCACTTTTTGAAAAGCCTGTCTTTTTTCTATTGAACTGTTTTACACCTTTGTCAAATACCAGATGAGTATGTTTCTGTGGATATATTTTTAGGTTCTCTATTCTGTTTTATTGATCTATATGTCTGTCTCTCTACCAATACTCTACAATCTTTATTATTGTAGCTATATTATAGCTTAAAATTGGGTAGATTAAACTTCTCGCTTTATTCTTCTTATTCAAAATTGCTTTAGGTATTCTACTTTCTTTGCCTTTCCATCTAAATTGTCATGTATCTACAAAACAATCTGGCAGGGACTCGTTAGGAATTTCATTAAGCCATTATATCAATTTGGGGACAACTGACATCTGGACGACATTGGGCCTTCCAGTCCATAGCGCCCTGTCTCTTCTATTTATTTAGATCTTCTGTGATTTCCTTCATCAGTGTTGTGGAGTTTTTGTTATACCGGTCTTGGACATGTTTTGTTAGATTTACATGTAAGCATTTCATTTTATTAGAGTTACTGTATAATGACTTTATTTTTATCTTAAGTGTTCATGTGTTCATTGCTAATATACAAAAATATGGTTGAGGTTAGTTTGCTTATTTTATATCCCGTGACCTTGCTGAACTCACCTGTTAGGTCTGGGAATTTTTTTTTTTTTTGTACACTTCTTGAGATTTTAGTATGTGACAATTATGTCATTTGAAAATAAGAACAGTTTTGTTTATTCCTTCATGGTCTTCATGCCTTTCATTTCCTTTTCTTGTATTATTGTCCTGGCTAAAACTTCCAACACTCTGTTGAAGGGTGGTATTAGTAGATATCTTGTGTTTCTTATCTTAGAGGAAAAGCATTTTCTTTCATTATTGAATGCAATGTTAGTTGCAAGTGCTGGTAGATGGTCTTCATCAAGCTGAGGAAGTTAATTTCTTTTTTTTTTTTTTCAGATAGTTTTTAACATGAATGTATTGAATGTGTTTAAAAGCTGTTTGGGGTATTTATTGGTATGATAATGTGATTTTTCTTCCTCATCTTATTAATATGATAGATTACATTGATTTTCAAATATTAAATGATACTTTACAACTGAAATAAATCCTACTTGGACATGATGTATAATTCTTTTTATATATTGCTAAATTCTATTTGTTTATATTCTGTTAAATATTTTGCATTTATTCAAGAAGGATACTGTCCTATAGTTTCCTTATTGTGCTATCTTTTTCTCATTTTGCCAGCTTTAAAAAATGAATTGGGAAGCATTCCCTTTTTTTCTGTTTGTTGGAAGGGAGCTTATAGAACTGGCATTAATTTCTTCTACAAATGTTTGCTGCAATTCTCCAGTGAAACCATGTGGGCCTAGAAATTCCTTTGTTGGAAATTTTAAAATTGTGAACTCAATTTCCTTCATAGTTACATGCTATTCAAGTTCTTTTATACTGTTTGAGTTGTGGTAGCTTGTAGTTTCTGAGGATTTGGTCCATTTTGTCTAAGCTGTTAAACATGTGCAGAGAGTTTTGCAGTTGTCCTTTACTTTCCTCGTGATGTCTGCGGCCTCCTCAGTGACATCTCGGTGCCATTTCTGATGCTCATATCGGCACTCTGAGTCTTCGCTTTTTTCCTGAGTCAGTCTTGCTAGAGGTTTGCCAATTGTATGAATCTTTTCAAAGACCAGTTCTTTGTTCTGCTGATTTACTCTACTGTTTTTTTTTTTCATTTTCAAGTTTATTGATTTCATCTTTTTATTATTTCCTTTCTTCTTTTCGGTCTGCCTTCTTCTCTCCACCTTTCAGAGTCTTTTGATGTTTGTTTTCTACCTAATGTCTGGGTTTTCGGTGGTAGCTAATGGGAAGAGTATGCCTGCTCTATCTTCCCAGTCTGTACGTTTTGTTTATATATTGGGTAATGTCCTTGTGTTTTACTACTGGGGCATAGGTGGAGTTCAACCTTATCTTTTGCTGTGTTGAGGGACAACCTTTGGAAATATGGGGTGTGTTGAGAAATAGCTTTACATGTTGGCTTTTCATCCTTGTGATGGATATTCAGTAAGTAAGTATCGGAAGTGGGCAAGACATAGAACTTAAGACAGTGAATTCAGTGACTGTTTACAGTAGATGTAAAACTTCTGCTACTTAGCTGCTGCCAGCAGGTCTGCCTTCGATTACCTGACCTCTCAGTGCACAGGGGAAGGAGCAGCGGGCTCAGAAACCTTGTTGTCAGCTCCCCTTCAGCCTCTTATATTGTTCCCTCTTCCCTTGCTTCAAAATGATCTCAGACCTGGAAAGAGAAAAGTAATGCATTGTCATGACAGAGATAACAAAAATCACTTGGGTTTTACTGTCATTTTATATCTGCTTCAACAAACAGTTGAATTGTACTCATTTAAGGTTTTATATTACTTGAGGGTCAGTTTTATACTGCTATGTGCTCACATTTTGGTTACCCTTTATCATTCTGACATAAAAATCATGTTGAAGGGGAAATTGTTTGTGCATATAATGATTATAACTTGCATGCTAGGGGCCTTGAAATGCAGTTTACCAAACTAAATACGACAAACAACAGTCTAAACATAGATTTGTCCATAGTCAAGCTCTTCCTGTGAAGGCTTAAAAAAAAACAAAAACCCAAACCTAGGGAATTGTCACACTTCCCATTGTTTTCACATGCTTGTTTGGGATTCGAGGGTGGCAGCTGCTGGAGGCCTGACATTTCAGCAGGGAGGAGAAGCAGGGGCAGAGTTGAAAGTCTCTGGATCTAAATAGCACTCTCAAGTTCATTGTCACCCTTGGCCTTACTTGAAAATCTGGTAATGGTTGTAGAATTTGATTAGATGATTCCAGTAGTAAAACAAATTCAAGTAGCTAACAACATACATGAATGCTGCAGAATACAGAATTAAAATACCACCAAATCCTGTAAGTTGTTTTAAACTCTGCTTCTTAAGTGACTTGCCATCCAAGTGAACAAATATTTGCTAAGAAATGGCCATGTGCTAGGCACTATAACAGGGGCTGTTGGGGATACAATAATGAACAAGCCCCCATCCTTGAATTTAAGGAATAAACAATCTAGAGGGGAAATAAAAATGCGTGCACATAACCGCTGTACAATGTGCTTGAAACGCGGCTTCGTGAAGCAGCTGCCATTTGAACTGAATCTTGATGGATTGCTTAGTGGCTACAAGTAGCAGAGATGGACTCTGGCTAAGTGAAGGGGGGCGAAGGAAAAGGGGAACCTATAGAGAATTGTGGGTATAGGTCCTGAATTGAACGGAAAATGGAGCCAGTGAGGGCACAGGCGTTGTGGACTGATATATCAGGACTGGTGGCAGATTTTTCTTCGGAGCACGGTCTATAGGATAGGTCAGCACTAATGTTATCGGGTACAGTCGCTCCTCTCAAGATACATATCGCAAGGCGAGAGGGCCTGACAGCCATGGGTTGGGCCCTGTGTCCACCTCTTGGCCAGTGCAAAGCCAGGGGAGTCATTCCTTAAAGGAAGATCACAAGCTGAAAACCAAATCCAGTGGCTCTGATGGTGTGCTGCACGACCACAGACAGACGGGTGGAGGGGAAGAGCTGAGTAAAGATAGAGAGAAAAAAGGGAAATGTTTGAGCATAGCAAAGAATCTAGTCTGGCTGGGGCATAAGATGAAGGAGGGGCTAAGTTGGCAGAGATGAGGAAGGAGAGGCAGATTGGAAGTGGGCAGTGAAAGGTCTTGGCCCCTATGTTTGGAATCGGTTTTAGAATCAATGGCTGGGAGTGGGAGGAACAGGTGTGCTAAGGTCTGTGCTGTAAGAACAGTTCTCTGTAAACAGCCTTGGGTTGCTAAAAGGAAAGTCTAGGGCAAGAAGATTACAGAGGAGGTTGCCTAGGTGAAAACAGGGAGAGAGGGCATATAATGATATTATACTTTGCTTACCATTAAATAAAAACAACAATGAACACTTTTATATGCTTTCTTTTTACCCAGTAAAAAGAACAGGGTGCATTATCACCCCTTTGAACAAATATAGTACCAGAAGCTTGAGAAGCTAAGGACTTGCTTTAGATCCCATGATGGGGAAGCAGGAGGCAGGACTCCACCTCAGGTCGCCTGGGCAGGGCCCTCTCTAGCGTGGGAGTCCTGGCAGCCGGATCTAGATGACTTGACTTCACTGCACTGCAGGCTGTGGCCCATTTTCTTCACCACTAGGGTGATGAGGCTGTGCCCTAAAGTAAATAACTCCAGTGCACCTGAATCTTGGCTTGTGCTTGACTTGCTTATGTGCCCTGAGTGGGTTTTTCTTTTCTTTCCCTTGAAAGAGGATTTTCCAAGAGGCGTTTCAAAAAGAATTGGTGTGAACCTGTGCTTAGCAGCTACGTGTGAGGACGGCTGTAGGGTAGGAGGAAACAGAGCAGTGGACAGCTATGGACATGAGGCTGTGGAGCATCGGCTTGCCCAGGTTAAAGCACCTGCTCTGCCTCTCACTGGCTGTGTGACCTTGGTCGAGATACTTAACTTTCCAAAGGTCAGTTTCTTCATCTGTAAAATGGAGATAGTAAGGCATCTACCCTAAAGAGTGGTTGTGAAGATTAGATGAGATAATGCTTGTAGAGACCTCAGGAGAGTGCTTAGCACATAGTAAGTGTTTTTAATGCTGTTATTATGGCTACTGTTATTATTTTCTTAACAATTACCAAAATAATATGGCGGGAGAAGTGTTCCAAATAGTTCTGTGACATTTGAGCTTCGGTGCCATCTAGTGGCCAGGACATCTCAGAATGTGCTTTCAGTCTAGGTATTGTGCCCACAGGTGACTGACCCAAGGGCCTGTTACTCTGTAGTTGAATGAATTGCTTCTAACTGATTGCAAAGTCTTGGGCATGCAGGCTAGGATCGGGAATGCTGTATGACCTCATTACCAGTCTCAGTTTCATAAAGAGGATAACTTTGTTTCTATAGACAAAAAAGGAAGTGGAGCCTCTGGTGCCTTCCCTCCCTTGGACTGGCCACACAATGAACCTCTTTGTGTTTCCAGTGGGTATGGTGGCCTCTTGGAGGGATGCAGGCTACAAATCGACTTGCCGATGTAGCAGTTAGGAATGTGACTATGGTGGTCATGTGTTTTATGACTCATCAGTGTAATGACTTCAGTAAGTTACTTAAGCTCTTTTAGCCTCTGAGGGTGTGGAGAGTAATAGTGCCTACCTCACAAAGTTTTCATGAGAATGTGCATATGTGCTTAGTATAGCACCTGATGCATAGAAGGTGCTCAGTAAACATTAGCCATATTTATTTTTCACTTTTGCAGTAGATTCTTGTGTTAAAGGAGGACCATTCATTCATTCATTCATTCAGCTAATGCCTGTTCAGTACATACTAGGTGCCAAGGAATGTGCTAGCTGAAGAAATGCATAAAACAGACACTGTTCCTACTGGTTTGGGTGATGGCATCAAACAAATGATTCCCAGGGAAGCTGAGTGTCATTGAGCTTGACTTGTAGACTGAGACAGGGACTTTCTGTTGAACATCATCACATCCTAGGCATTGTGGACTTGAACTTTATGTGGTGCTGTTTCAACAGATGGGAGTTAAGTTTCTTGTTCTTAAAAACAAAGTTGGTAATTACAATCACTCTTCAGATGATGAAAATAAAGCACGTTGAAGAATGGATTCCTTTTCCTAATTTGCTTAAAAGGGCTGTCGGGGCTGGTGGTGGCCTGGTGACTGCAGTAAAGACACTTGCATTCGTGCCACTGTTCTGGTGGCTCAGGTGACCGGTTCCACTTTGTTGAGGGTGAAAGGCCATAGCAGTTGTTTTTCACTTTATATACTCAAACTAATCCTCTTTCTCCTTCAATTTCTCTCCATATTAGCCTGTGTTCTTGAATATTTTCTTACTTCATTTGACAAGAATTCAGCAGGTCCCCTAAGTTCTACTTCTTTAGAAAACGACTGTGCAATATGTATCAAAGATGAACTAATTCTCCTAAACTAAGTCCTAAAGCAATGGTTTGTGTGAAGGGCTTGGTGAGGGAGAGGGAAAGTCACCTGTGTATGCTCGAGAAAAACAAATCAATGTGATAATATATGTGATATACAAAGCAATTTAATACTATATACATTAAATATTCTGTATGATACTGAACTGTAGAAAATACATGCTCTTTTCTTAATATAAGCAACAAAACAGTAAAGCTCAACAAATTCTTCCTGGCTGGTGAATGAACACAGATGATACACTCTTTCGGGATTCCTAGGGTTATTCCCCCAAAGGGGAATAAACTAAAATCTAACTGAGACACTGACGTAAGTTTTTCTTTTTCCTTTTCATTTTTTAAAAAAGGGATCATGAGTTAAAACAAAATTGGCCAAGAAGCCTAAATGCTGGAAAATAGTTGATTCTGAATATCTCCTTGAATGCACTTTGCTTGGGAAGTTCCAAGCAATAGCTGTGACCATGATGGGACCGGTTCTGTGGCAGGCTCTGTGCTCGAACGCACCCCATGGCACCCCATTTACTCTTCGCCACACTGGGGAGGTGGGTTGATTAAGAAGAGTTTTGGCGCCGAGGCTGCTACTGTCGCCACATCATGACTTCCCGGAGGCCAGTTGACTCTCCTTTCTGGGCCCTGCGCTTTGGTGCTGTTGGCTTCTTCCCGAGCGGCAAGCACCTTCCTTAATCCTACTTGGCAGCTTGTTCCCTAAAGTAGTTTCCCTTCATTTAGGGATGTTCTGCAGCCCCTAAGGGATAATTAAAAAGTTAATTTTACAACAGTCTATATTAGGGTAGATTTTCAGGGTCAGGATCTTTTACCCAAATCCCCTCTTTTACATTTCCTTTCCAGCCTCCATTGTTGATTTCTGCAAAAACAGGCTCCTGTTCACACACTGCTGGCAGAGATAGAACACAGTCCCTCCTACAGAGCTGTTTTTTGACTTTAAATTTTTTTGCCTAAAAATGTGTTCTTGTCTCATGAAAGTGGGATCTTCTTTTTCATTTTGCTCTATAGAAGTTGGTTTATTGCTACTGTTTGAGTTTTACCTAAGAGCTACTATTACTGAATACATTTCCAGTTGATCCTAGACTGGGACGGCATAACTTTCAGCATTTCCTTTTAGGCAGTTAAGTTAGGGAAGAAATATCCACATGATTTGAATAAAATTGTTGAAAGTGTTGGCCCTTAGTTCATGTTTTCTGAAGCGTAACAATTGTCTAAACTCTCACTGTGCTCTATGCCCTCAGTGGACTCCATCATTGCGTCTGACGCCATGATATATCTCTCTGGAGCTATAACTCTTGTTTCTTGATACTGTAATATAACAACTCTTGTTCTGTGAAGGCTGGGGTTTTCACTGTACTTGAGTCTATTTTTTGGTGGTGGCAGTGGTCACGGGGAGTTAACACGTCCCTACTTGCTCTGATGACTTACACAGGAAGTTTAAGGTGCAATCAGACTATAAAGTCCCGACCAGAAAGGAGACCGTAATTTCAGCTACAGACTGAGCAGATAACAGACGTCGGCTATTCACTAGTCAGAAAGATAAGGGAATGAGTTTGATTCCTCATTAAAAGCTTCATGGTTTAAGTCAAAAAAAAAAAAAAAAGAAAGAAAAAAAAAGAAAGAAAGAGAGAAAGCTCTGGGTCTTGGCTTATTAAGTTACATAAACAGAGTGAAGTGCCATGGGGGAGAATGGAAACTCTTGGTGTGACCTATAATTAGAAAATTTCCACACAGGGAATAAAAACAGAGGCCGTATTCCACTTCCTGACCTCAGTAACCCATAGAGGCTAAGCCATTGGTGGGAGACAGATAAGAAAACACCAAGGAAAGGAAACCTGAGCAGTCGGTCTGCCTATTTGCTCTGATGGGTCTCAGCCTGAGAGCCGTGCTTGGAAGGTGCCCTTCTAGTTTAAATCACCTCCAAGGCAACAGGAAGGACAAAAGGCTTCCTGATACCCAGCTCTATGCTGGGGAAGAACAGGCTGTGATGTGACCCGGGGGGAAGGCGGAGAGTCAGAATTCTGCTCTCCCCCTTGTTTGTTATGTGACTTTGGGAACATATTTCACTTTTCAGAGCCTCCATTTCTTCCTGTGTATATACAGTAAGTCCTCACTCAATGCTGTTGATAGGCTCTACAACTTCAAGCTAAACAGCATGTAAGGAAATCAGTTTTACTGTAGACTATTTGATATAAACAAGAGTTAAGTTCCTATGACCTCTCATCAATATTGTAATGAAAGGACAATGAACGAAACAACATTAATCGAGGACCTGCTGTATCTTCCTCCTGCGTCTCCCCGCACATCCTAGAATGGAGTGAGAATATCGACTCTGGTGGTCTGTGGGTAGGCTCCATGGGTCAATAGACTTAAACTGTTTGAGAACGGGGATGGCCTCCCAGGTGTATAACGCAGTGGCTGGCATGTGGTAGATAATTAATATTAACTGAATAAAAATGTTTTTAAAAAATCCTAGTATGGTGACTGGCACATAATAGCTGCTAGTTAGAATTGGGGTTCCACCATCGTGCACTGCTGGAGGGAATGCGGATTGGTGGAGCCACTGTGGAAGTTCCTCAAAAATTAAAAATGGAACTGTCTTATGACCCAGTGATTCTACTTTCAGGTATATATCTGAAGAAACCTAAAATGTGAATTCGAAACAATATATGCACCCCTCTGTTCACTGCAGCATTATTTACAATAGCCAAGATACGGAAACAACCCAAGGGCTTATAAGTAGACAAGTGGATAAAAAGGAGGTGGTGCACATAGACAATGGAATATTACTTGGCTATAGAAAAGAACGAAATCTTACCACTTGTGACAGCATAGGTGGTCCTAGAGGGTATTATGCTCAGTGAAATCAGTCAGACAGAAAATGACAAATATCATATCATTTCACTTAAACATGGAATATAAAAGTAAAATAAATGAGCAAACAAAATAGAAACAGACTTATAGATACAGAGAACAGACTGATGGTTGACAGAGGGGAGGGGGATTGAGGGACTGGGTGAAAAACGTGAAGGAATTAAGGAGTACAAATTGGTAGTCACAAACTAGTCTTGAGAGTAGGAACTATAGTAAATAATATTGTGGTAACTACGTATGGAGTGAGGCGGTTACTTGAACTATTGAGGAAACCACTTTGTAAAGTATGTGATTGTCTAACCACTATGCTATACATCTGAAACTTATACAAAATAATATTGAATGTAAACTATAATTTTAAAAATAATTGTAGTTTCATTTCATATGTATATTTAAAGATGTCACTGATTGAGTGACCTTAAACAAATCCTTCTACCTCTCTGGGCCTTGTTCTTCATCCATAAAAAAAGTTAGAGTAGTCTGCTCTATCTGACAAAGATTTTCTCTTTTCAAAAATCAATTCTACCCTATCCCCAGTGGAGGTCGGTCTGTCTCTAATGAATAAACTATAGCTTTGGAGTTTGGCTTAAAAGTATATGATATAAACAAGGAAAGCCTTAACATTTTAACTGACTTCAATTTCCCCCTGAAAAGTCTATTACTCCTCGAATAGTCCTGGTTTCTTCATATCCCACCCAGCTAGTGTACTTTACACTCTTTAAAGTGTCAGGTTCGGGAGGTAGGTTATATGGTCACCAAACTGTGAATGATGCGGAGAGCTGGCTGCCTGGCCAGTGGGCGCTGAGGTCTCCTCAGCTCTCTGGCAGGAAGTTCAGGCCTGACCTTTTATCCTCTTCACTGATTCGAGCAGTTCTCCTGGACATGCTGTTGGCTCCTGGGGACCCAGAGAAGCTCCAGCACGTTTAGAGAAATTTAGAACTATGTCACATGAGGAGCAACCATTGGGACCATGAGGTGTCTAGCTTAAAGAAACCTCTCATGTGATAGCTGACTTTCAATGTTTTAAAACCATCAGGACTCTTCATGTGACACCAGAAGTCCACCAAGGTCCTGTAAGAGACCTGCTGATGAGAAGTAGGTTAATTACGGCCTTTGCGTGTAGTGATATCAATTCCTATGTCAGGATATGGAACTCTGTCCACAATACACTAATAATTTTTTTAAAAGCTGGCGGCAGAAGCATGTATAGAATCTGATTCCATTTAAGTAAAGATGTACACGTATGAGGTTTGTCCAGAAAAAAACCAATAATTGTTAATATAATAAGAATGGTTTGTGTGACATCTATGTCACCTGGCAGCCAAGGAGAGTGTGCTGGAATGTGCATGTGCAAACAATGATGACCTCTCTGTACTAGTCAGTGGGGGGAGTGGACGCTGTTGAGTGAGCATGTGTACTGTGTGGCCATTTCATTCAAAATGACTGAGCGAGTAGAGCAACGAATGTGCATCAAATTTTGTGTGGAAACTATTCAGATGATTCAGAAGGCCACAGCTGTGGGCAACTGGTGATTGCCCACACGACAATGCACCCACTCATGCATCATGTCTCATGCAGAACATTTTTTAGCTAAACATCAAATCATCCAGGTGACTCAGCCCTCCTACAGCTCAGGTTTGGTGCCCTGTGACTTCTGGCTTTTCCAAAAACTAAAATCACCTTTCAAAGGGAAGAGATTTTGGTCCATCGATGAGATTCAGGAAAATACAATGGGGCAGGCAGGTGATGGCATTTGGGAGAACTTTGTGAGGTCTCAAGGTGCCTACTTTGTATCTTGTATCTTCTTCAATAAATGTCTCTTTCTTTTACATTACATGGCATGATACTTTCTGGATAGACCTTGTGTATAACTTTGTCTAGAAATGGAAAATGTCTGAGTAAATAGAAGGAAAAACCACTGTTAAAAGGAGTCACCTCTGGAGAGTAGAATTTGGTAGCGTGTAGTGAGGGATCTATAATATTTTACTCTACCAACTTTTATAATACTTCACATTAGAAACTGCAACTGTTTGAGTTATCATGGCTTTTTAAAAGAGTAAAGGAGAAAGCGTTGTGATGAGAGAAAGTAACGTAACGTTAGGAAGATAATTAGAACATCAGTACTTAAAAGAATAGGTCAGTTGCCCTTGGAAGTAATGGAAGTATCCCCTTCTCCGGAGACAGCCGAGGTTGGAGAACAGCCGGGCGCTGCCGGCAGGAGGCCCTGGGGTTTGACGGGGTGCCGAATTAGTGACCTGTGAGGATCTGTCATCCCTGCGATTCTACTGCGTTTTGAGATTCATTGAGATTAAACCCTTCAGTGGTTGCACTTATAACCATGTGAAAACATAATCCTGGGCCAAAAAAGCAAGAATTAAGCTATTATGATTATTCTCTGTCTTAAGATTTCCTCTGTTTAATGCTGTTCTTATCCTTTTTAGTTATAGTATTATGGGATATTTCCCGAAGTTACTGTGTTGTGGACATTTTGCTTTACATATGTGATTTTATTTAATTTTCACTATACTGCATGGAGGCATTATTATTACTTCCATTTAATGGGTGAGGAAGCCGAGGCAAAGAGAGGTAATATAACTTGCTCGATGTCTCAGAGCTAGTCGGGTGGCAGAGATTTTGGATAACAACCCTTCAACATCCATTTGACCCCCTCTCCCATTACATCCATATTACAAAAATGTAATCTTAGAAATTATTTCCTCTCTAACGGCGGTTTCTGATTAATTGAAGCCAACAATTGTAATGAAAATTCTAAAAGTGAACATTCTCCCCTCATTATATAATGATTTGGAATGTGTTTGTGTGCTTTTTCAGGTTAATCTTTCTGAGGCAATGGCCTTGGCCCTGGTGGGACCAGGGCCTCCATCTGCTTGGGTGGGTGGGGTGGGAAACATGAGGGGAGGGTGTGGAGATTAGAAATCTTACGTATAGAGTGTGAAGACAAAGGTGCCAGTAATAATCCCTCCCGCTCTTGGAAATAAACTGCATTCTGCCGGAAGACAGCTATTGTTCTGAGGAGGGATTTTCTAAATTCCTTAGTTTCCCTCTAAAATTCACTAAGGAAAAGGTCTTGCTTTCTTGACCAGGAATGAGGTACACTAGTTACTAGGCCTGTTGCACTGCCGTGTAACATGGGCACAAGATGATCAGCCCATCTTTTCCAACCCCAAGGACTGATGGGAAAAGAAGTGGGCAGGAGAGAAAAGGGAGTGAGGAGAGAGATGAGAAGCAGGCAATGTGATATTGTTTTTTCCACAATAAAAAATAACAGCTAAAACTGAAAAAAAAAATTCCAACCCTCATTGTCACTAGCCACATTTCAAGTGTTTAATAGCCACGCATGGCTCATGGCTGCCATGTTGGATATTTAGAGCAACTGCACCATTGTAGAGTGTTCTGTTGGACAGTGCCTCTCCAGATGATGGATGCTCAATCTCAGGTTTATCAGCCATCAGCCCCTTCCCGGCTGGTGGGGATTGGGTTGTTCCCCTCTGGGTTGAAATTCTTTGGGAGGATATGTGTTAAATGCAGCCAGAGAAATTTTAGGGAGCTTGAGGCCTGAGGCCTTGCCCCCATCTCCCAGGCACAGCCTGGAACAACTGCAGTCTCTCTGGAAAAGCTGGGTGTCCTGCAGACTTAAGGCCAGTGATGGCTGAGGGAGGCTTCTGATGCAGTAGAGTTCCAGTTTCCTGAGATACTGAGGCCAGAGTGGCAGGTGGTTGGAAGAATCCTGTGGGCCTCACTGCTGAGTGGGTCACAGAAGGTGCTGGGGTGAGGAAGGCTGGCTGGCTTCCCCTTACCCTCTCGGGCCTGCCTGTGAACCGGGGCAGTGTGTCAGAAGAATGAGGAGAAACTCAGCCTCTGCAAAACACTTGCCATCAGGAAAGTTGAGGAAAGGATGTCTTATGGGTGACTGAAGACAACTGAAGAGCCCCAAAGTCCAGGAAGCCTGAACTCACTGAAGGCCAGCCCCAGGCCACAGGTCTCCTGCCTGCCCAAGCCAGGAGGAAGGGAAACCATGCTCCTTTTCCCACCCGCCAGAACCCCTCCAGACCTCACCCAGATCCCACCCAGTCCCCACCAGCACAGGAGGAGCCTGATGGCTGAGAACCCTGACATTGAGCGTTATCTGGAGAGGCACTATCTTATAGAACATTCTACAAGGATGCAGACATTCTAAGTATCCAGTATGGTATTTATGAGCCATGTTCGGCTACTACACACTCGAAATGTGGCTAGTGACACTGAGGAACTACAGCAGGTTTTATTGTAAAAAACAATATAACAACATTAAAAGAAAATTGAAAACAGAAAACAGCAACACATAAACTACTAAAATTCTTGAGCACACCAAAAAATATGTATTTTCCTGATCTGACAAAAAAATAGGTATAATTTTAGCCCTGGCTGGTGTAGTTCAGGGGATTGAGCACGGGCTGTGAACCAAGGGGTCACCGGTTTGATTCCCAGTCAGGGCACATGCCTGGGTTGCGGGCCAGGTCCCCGGTGGGAGCCATGTGAGAGGCAACCACACATTGATGTTTCTCTCCCTCTCTTTCTCCCTCCCTTCCCTTCTGTCTAAAAATAAATAAATAAAATATTTAAAAAAAATAGGTATAATTTTGATTGATTTACCAAAAAAGTAATAATAGTAATTACCTACCCTTTTTGCTCCAAAGAGACCTTTTAAAAAAATCAGGCACCTATACTTGAATATAAGGATTTCTGGTACCAAGAATTAACCAATCAGATGCAACCTTATTGTGTGACCTGACCAATAAGATGCAACTCTGTTACGTGACCAATATATTTATGGTTCAAGACAGGGCATTCACACCGGATGGCTGTTGTTGTGTTGGCTGTTGTCATTTTTTTATTTGACGATCTAAGGGAAAAGAGGTCAGTGCCCCTAACTAAACACTCAGATATTGCATGTTTTAAAAATACTTGCAGCACACCTGTTGAAAATTGTTGCTCTAACATAAATTTATCTGTGTATTTTCTTTGAGTCTTTATTTTCTTGCATCTCTATTTTACATTTTTGAATTCATGGAACACATACAAATAAAAATAAACTTTGAATTAATTTGCCTCTGAGAGTGTCTCAGAAGAGAGCTAAAATATTTCTGAGTACAAGGCTGTAAAAGTAAACTTTGGTATGTTTTTGAGGATGGTTTTAAAGACTCAATAAGGAAATCAAATAATGTAGCTGTACAGAGGTATTGAATGTTAAATATTAACTAATTAACATTTAAAATAAAATAGCCACAAATATCTAGTGGCTACCATACTGGCCAATGCATATTCTATAGGGACTACATAATGTTCCTGACTGAACCATGTTTTAAAGTAGGGAGGATGAAAAGGTAACGTTTCCCCTCTGATGCATGGGTATTGTAAAGAAGAATGGGTTAATTACACATCAAATAAAGAAACTACCTCTTCTTTGTATGTCCAATGGTTGTGAGATAAATTTGTGATCCCCTCTGCATTATTGCTAATGAATATATGCTCACTGTTGAAAACTGGAAAATATAGAGGAGCTAAAAGGAAAAATTAACTAATATCTATAGTCCCACCACTTCCCTTTTTATTTTCATCAATACCTGTCCAGTCAAATGAGTGTAGGTACTATGTGTGCATGATTATTTTTAAGAGTGGAATTATAGTGTGCTACTTTTTTTTTTATCATTTTGCTTTTCTTCCTGAATTATGTCACAAATAACTCCCCAAAGAAGATGTTGGGGCTGTCTTCAGTGTGCCTGGGTCATGAACGTTGCTTTGATCAATGTCTTAAGAGGATAAATCTTGTGGATAGTCACAATCTGTTTCTTGGCTACTGAACTACTGGAGAGATCCCATGTGCCCCGAACTTGTGTGAAAGTTTCTCCCTGGCACGTGCAATGTCCCCTTCCCCCCAGGGAACCGTCCGCCCTGCTCCCTCCTCCCCTCCTGCCTCAGGAACACCCCCCTCCCCATGCCCCCAGTGAAGGAATTAGAGGAAGATAATTTACCTCATTTTAGCTCACCAGGAGTAAGCCTGGTTGGGAGTAGGGTTCCCCACTTGTCTCCACATAAGATTTAAGAGGTAAAGAGGCCATATGGTTACTTCCTGTTTATGGAAACCTCATCTTTCTTCATCTGTCCTTCCTGTTCCCTTCTTCCTGTCTGTGCTTCATGTGCCCCCTGATTTCCTGCTCTGTGTCCTGCCATGGAAGCTTCTCTGAGCTCATGGTGGGGATGTCTGAGAGAGTCCTCACTGGGTAGGATCACTGTATATTCTCTACTTACTCAGTTATAAATTAATTAAAAACCCCATCTCTAATCTGACTGATTTCCACAGTTTAGAAATATTTCCCCAGCCTGGCTCCATGCTCACAGTTGCAAACCATTGCTCTATGGTCACTTCTCTGAGACAGATTCTGTAGAGTATTAAACAATGACAAGAGTAAGCGGAATAGGAGAGTCATTCATTGCTGATAATTCTCTTCACACTGTATGAATCATCTGTCCCTGTATGTCTGCCAGAGTGAATAAGAAGTTACTGTAAAGAATCATAAACTTTATTTTATTCATTTTATTCTGAAAAGGCGATACATGCACAAGGCAAGAAATGAAGAAAGCACAGAAAGGTATATAGTAAAAAGTAATTCTTCCTTTTACCCCCATTCCCAGAGAGATTGGTTCTTTGCAGAGGCAACTGCCAATTTCCTGCGGAGATAACTGTGCTTGTGACGCCTGGCGAGGGAGCTGCCGGCCGCCTGTGCTGGTGCGTGTGCAGCCGCATCGAGCACGTGAAATGCAGTTGGCCCAAACTGAGACGTGCTATAAATGTAAGACACACATCCTTTTTTGATGACTTGTGAAAGAAAGCATGTAAAATACCTCATATGGAATTTTTGTAATGATTGTCTGTTAAAGTTATATTTTGGATATTCTTAAACGCATTTTACATGTTTCTTTTACTTTTTTGGTAGCTACTAGAAAATTTAAGTTACATATGTGGCCCACATTTGCAGCTTGCATTATGTCTCTGCTGGACATCGCTGGTCTATACGGAAATGAACATACACACATATACATTTGTGTGTGTGTGCCCACGTACACGGCCACAAATGGTAGCATAGTGTAAACTCTGTTCTTAACCTTTCTTTTCCACTTAGCAATATGTCTTGGAAAACAGTTTCCATCACTGCATAAGGAGAATTTTTGAAAATTGATTTATGGTTCTGTTGTATAAAACTATTAACATGACTGGTCCCTTTTGTTGAATCTTTAGGCTGATTCCATTTTTTCTCAATTTTTACAGACGATGCTTAATAAATGGTCTTGTATATTTTACATCTACACAGTTGAAAAGACTAGATCAAAGAATATTTATTTTTATTTTTGACAAATAGGCAATTTTGACAAATGTCAACTTTATTTCTTTAAAGGATATGACAATTTACACACCCATAAGCAATGTATGAGCAATTTCTCCTAACTCCCTCAACACAATGCAACACCAAACATTTTATCTTTGCCCACATGATAATTGGATAACTATATGACTAGTTTAGATTAGCTGCTCATATATATGGTTTAAAATATGTCTGAGAATAGTAATGATCAATTTCATGTAGCAAATTATGGTTTCAAAAGAATTTCAGGTGTTTTCTCATTTAATCCTTACAATAACCTAGTGATATAGGCATTTTATCTGGAAGTAAACCAAAGCTGAAGTAAGAATGAGGAACATGTACAGTAAATATTTATGCACATAAGTTCATTTAATTCTCAACACAATATGGAAGCAGATTTCATAGTTTGTGTTATTCCCATTTTACAGATGAGGACACTGAGTTCAGCATGGTTAGGGGACTCACAGAATTCCCACAGCGAGCAAATAGAGGCACGATGGTGCAGCTTTGCTGTCAGACAAGTGTGAATGAATTACTTTACCAGCTGTGTGAACTTGAACAAGTACATTAATATAGAAAATGGGGAACATAAAAATGCCTATCCCATGGCAGTTGTCAAAATTAATCAAGATAGTGTAGTTGAACGCATAGCATAGTGCCTGGTACACAGTAAGCCCTTGAACGTGTGTGTGCACACCTGTGTATATGTGTGCTAAGACTTAAACCCAGATTCTTTGTTTCCTGAGCTCCCACTTCATCTTCCCCTCCTGGTGACTCAGTCACTTCTGGGCAGCCGGTTTGTCAGCCATCTTTGTGTGAGTTGGGGGCAGGGCAGGAGCAGAAAGGAGGCATTTCCTGGTTGTCATGTGCCTGCCACATCCTCTCCAGCTAGGGAAGGTGTTGATCCTCTCTGACCTAAGCATCGTCCTCATCAAATGGGTCATGGGGTAGTATTGATAAGGTGGACACTCCTACAAGCTTTCTTTGACATCTGGGAGCAAACCAAATTGCAAGCCACATAACTTGTGAACGAAAACAAAGGGACACTCACTCGGGGCCTCGTGTGGGAATCGCCCATGGCTTGGGGCCACAGTTGATTAAGTCAGGCAAGCCATGGTGTATTCGGATGGCCCCCAAATCAAGTAAATTATTATAATACAACAAACTACAGTTTGAGCAGAATTACTGTGATTTTATAACGGTCTTGACTCTTTTCCTTCTGAAAAAAAGACAGGAAGTAAGTGATCAGGAAATGCAGGAACAATAGCTATTTCCTGGAAGAGCGGCTCTGAAGTGATGACTAAATGTTCAGACATGCGGGGCTTAACTGGCAGAGGCCAGGCCCTGGGCCACTGCAGAGAGAAGGGCCAGAGGTGACTGTGGGAAGCGGCACAGAGCTGCCCGCTTCCCTGCAGTACGTTATTTACCAGGATTCCCTGTCTGGTGAGAACGAACGCAGATCGTGCAAGGTTCTGTTGAACCTGGAGACCATCAAATTGTTAACTGGCAAAACCTGCTCCCTGACTCGAGGCTTTAAAAAGTTCTTAGTATCAGGCAGGAATAGTCAAGAGGGACAGCCTTTGTTTGCTTCAATAAAGGAAACAACCTAGAGGTTTTTGAGTGCTTAAAAATGGTAGCTCCTTGGGCTAGGGCAGAGGAGGACAAAGCGGGGGAAAGTGGGACAACTGTAACAAAACAACAATGAAATATTTTTTAAAAAGTGGTAGCTCCACCAGCAAACAACAAAGGTTTTTTTTTTTGGCATGTTGGTCTTCAGTCTTTTTAATCCACTGAATTCTGTGTTTCAAAAGCTTCTGTATGACTAACAGCATTTATGAAGCCAAGAATTGTATTCTCTCTTTCAAACTAATGAACTATAATTTGTAAAACGTGAAACTACCCTTCTGAATGTCTTACCAACCTTAGGATATCAGAGTTAATCACACCGAATTAATGCCATTCCAGGCAGGAGCACAGGCACAGGCTGCTTCAGCCATGCCAAGCGGCCTCATTGCCAGCAAACACACGGTCTCTGCTAGGCTTTGGGACACGTCAGGAAGCCCTCCTGGAGGCCCTCCTCCGGCCCGGCGGGGACCTGGCAAGGGTCCCTGTTTTGCAGGGGTCCCTCGGAAAGGAGGAAGTCTCTTTCCAGTGGAGCATCATATTCAAGTGCCATTAACGTTTTTATGTTTGTGAAAACATTTTAAAGATGAGAAATAAAAAAATCATTCATAATTCCACCACTTCGATGAAATTAGTGTCTTCTTTAGCTCTTCTCATGCCATTCCCCAGAGGTGACACTGTAAACAATTTGTGTATATTCCTCCATTTCTTTTCCTGTGGGATTAAATGCATACTCACTTTCTTAAACAACATGGATGCAATTGGCTACTTTTTACTTAGATTTTCCACATCAGTACCTAGAATTTTTTCTTTTAAAAATGGTAACAAAAACCATTGACATTTAGCGAAATTTAGTATGTGCTATTTATTCTTCTAAGCACTTTACAAGTATTAACTCACTTTAATCTTCATAATGACCTATGAGGTAACCACTTTTGTCATTTCCATTTTATAGGGGGACGAATTTGCCCAGGGTCATGCAACATTAATGCAGCCAGGATTCCAACTCGGGCAATTCGACTCCATCACCTACACAGTTCGGCTCCATTGCTCACATTTGCGGCCACCATGGCATGGATGGACCACAGTCTCAGAGGCCATTCCAGTTATTTTCTTCTTTGTTATTTTGGTGATTAATGAACATCCTTAAACATCCTTCTTTATGCAATTGTGCTTTTCTTTCTAAGGGGTCATCTGCTAGAAGTGGGATTGCTGGGTCAAAGAATAGATGTATTGAAAATTTCAATGAAATGTCCTTTTTGAGCACCTGCTAGGTGCCAACTGTATTTTCTTGTTCACTATCATATTTAACCTTCATGGCTCTCTCATGCCTATGTGTCTTTCAACCTCTGTGGGTTATTATCATCTTCATAACCTACAGAGGTTAGGAGATTTGTCTTGAATCCCACAGCTAGTCAGTCTCTGAAGTCCCAACTCTGGTCTCCTGGCCCCACATCCTGTGTGAATTCCACAGTGTGCTAGCTTTTAGCGCTGTAACTGCAAAGCTGGGTTTGTTTGTTTGTTTCCTTTTATCTTGGGAACCAGAATTTAAGCCTAAACCACCAAACCAGTCACTACCATAGGGTCTCTGCTCTCTCTCAGTTAAAAGAGGGATTTGTGCTTCTAGAAAAAAACACACATTTCCTTGGAGCTCAATGTTACTAGAATATGTTGGTCTTGAAAAATGATTTGTAGAGTTTTAATTATTTCTATTGTGTTTGCATGCCTTTAATAGAAAGCATTAAAGGTATTTAATGAATGCAGTCTATATGCTTTGTATCAAGGGCTTGCTTAGTAAACATATTAAATAGAGAATCATAGCTTTATTTAAAAATCTAAATACAGTCTGATCAGGCAACAATTGTGGGTTTTCTAGGTTTCTTCTTTCTCTCCTCCCTTTTTGAGGTATGGTACTATACTACTCTGCTGCTTACTAATGGGTTAAGCTTGGGGAAGTTACTTTATCATTTTACCAAATATCCTCATCTGGAAAGTGGGGATAACAAAAGTACCCCACTCTGATTTATTGTGAGGCTTGAACCGGGCAGTTCCTGCCCAGCATGAGCAGGCAGCCGCGGCAGCAGCACAAACCACTCTGAGGACTGGACAGGCAGTTACCAAACACACTGGGCACAATATGCAGTCCATGTGGAAATTTCCGAAGAGAGTGGGCAAAAGCTTCTAGTGAATAAATGAGGCTTTGGGCCATTGGAGTGAGTGCGGCGAGGAGAGTCTACCATGAAATAAACCCGACCACTGAGCCTGGTGCCTACCCCCGGCCAGCCCCAGCTCCACCACCAGCCTCGCTCTGAAAGCCCTGCATGGCGCGCAGCAACTCTGACCACTCCTCCTTTCCTCGGCTGCTGCTCCACGTCCTCCTGCCTTTGAGGTTCTGTCCCACCTGTTTCCACTTCTCATCTGCAACCTGCCTATGGCCATCTGTTTATGCTTGGGGAATTACTGAAACTTACAGACGAATTAAAGGTGGATGAGAAAGAAGAAGTTTTATGTTATGGGATGGTCAGAAAAATGTCCAGGAGCCTTGGCTAATTTGGAGATGGGGGTAAGGCAGGAAGGCATTCAGTTTAAAAGTGTCAACTTGTGTGCTTGATTTTCACAGTCGGCTTTTTGAGTTCCTGGTTAATTGAACCTTTTTGCCAAAATGATAAAATGCTCCTCTTCTGCATTTGGGTGAGTTGATAGGAACAACTCGGACTCTGTGAAGTGTGCTGAGGAGTGTACGGCCTGTCTGGGCAGGTGTGGGAGATCTGCTCCCCCAGATGTGAAGGTCAGAGTGGTTAGCACTGCTGCGCCTGCAGCTGGGGTGAAGGTTATCTGGGAAAGAGGCCGAGTCTGTTGGCTGAAACAAGACTTTGGGTTTTATCCACGGTTTTCCATATCCTATGTCATTTAATAATTAAGAGTTGGCTTGATATTAGTGATGTGGGAGCCTCAGAACTAATATGGGGGAGTTTGGGTGAATAACATTTTAATGCTTAATAATACCTGGAGATGACTATTGGGTCTATAAGACTAGCCAGGAAATCTCATGAAAGAAGTTCCTGTGTTGACATATTGGCTCCTGTTTTATTTTATTTGGTTCAGTGATCCAATGAAAATAATAATTTTTACTTTTCTGGTTTATTTGTGGGTTGAACCCAGAAGCTAAGGAACACAATCCTGAAAGAGGACCAGGAGAAAAAGGAATTAATGAAGCCTCCCCAAAGCTCTGAATGAAGAATACTATAGTGACCATCTGTGGTCTGGCCTGCCCAGTGCCCTTCTTCTACACACAGAGTTCATATCTTTCTTTAGAGGAATCGCATCTCTCTGAAACTTATCTTACTGTGTAAATAGAGATGGCGCTGCTCTCCGGCTGGAGCGGGGGCTCCGCTTGAACCAATGAGAACACCACATCCTTCTGGGCATCGTAACTAATTCTGGGGTGGGCCTCTGACCAACACCAGATCAAAGAGAGACAATCCTGAGCCTCTTGCTCAAATTGTTGGGAGAGAGATTATTTCTTTCTGTTGGCTTGCTGCACTGGCAGAATGTGTACCTGGAACTGCTGGAGGTTTATCTGCTACCACACAAGGAGGGCCCACCAGAGAAGGAAGCCAACATAAAGAAAAGCAGAGTCAGGGATGGATAATTCCTGATGACACCACACGAGGATCTGGATCCAGCCATCCTGGAAGCGAGAACTACTTGGACATTTGTTATATGAACAAATAAGTCTTTCTTTTTTTTTTTTTTTTTTGTTCAAGTGGGTTTGAGCTTTTTAAATCTCCAGTAATTTAAAATCTAAGGATTCTACTCCCAGAAAGGAAGAATTGATCAGTAAGGAAATTGGTAGCCTAGAGAAATAAAATGTTAGAATATTCTGTTAATTTGGATGGTGTCAAAAACAGAAAACTATCTCATGACGAGACTGTTTTCTTATTGGCTGGTTTCCAAAATATGTCGGAATGCGAAATCACATTATCCTTTCTCGTTTCTCCCAATGTGTTTCTGACAAACCACATGGTGGTCAGATAGCCACGTCCATGTCCAAATCCCCTATCCGTCCAGTCTTAGCCTGTCCAGTGTCTGCTTTGCAAAGACTAGGGGTCTCTTATCACCCTTTTGGCTTTGCTCTACCCATCCTATCTTATCTGAAGTCCTGTGATAGCCAAGTTTCTCTTTGCAGATTAGCATCTCCCCAACATTAATACGTGAATCTCGCTAACCTACAGGTTGTCCTTACCCACCAGGTCTTGAGGAAAAGGCCTGGAGGGCTTACAGAGATATGTGGTGGCAATCTGTAGGGAGAGGGCTGAGACCGCTGAGACCACCAATGCAGATAGAGGTTGACTTTAGCTTATGTTAGAAGGGTCATTTCCCCCAGAGAGCAATCAGTGCCACCCATCTGTTATCAAGAACCATACCTTAGACCTTTGATGTGGGATTGTAGAGTTGGCCTAATGCCAAGAGGGCATTGACACTGGAACTTCCCACTCCAAGTGTCCAGCTTTACACTGTAGGAAAACCATGCTCAATTGGCAAGAATTTATTTCATGTTCTGACCAGTTTACAGTGGACAGATGAGACCCAGCACTGGCCTGAGCATCCCTAGATTAGGGATTGAAAACATGAATGTCCGCTGGGGCCAGGCAGCTGGCAGAGTTGAGTGAAGTGCCTTGGGTTGGGGCCGGAGGTTGGCTTGCGTGACTGAAGGCATCTGCCACGGTTCAGCTCTAATCAGAAGGCACGTATCCATCCAGCATGGGGCCTGCTCTGCAGACCTTCAACACTTCACAGAGCGCCTGGAAACCCAGAACGCATCAGTTTGTAACATCTGACTTGATAATAGATAGCATCAATGATTGTGCCAGATGGCTGGATTTTGGGTTGTGTTTAAACCTCATTTAGTTCACTTTGAACAGAACCCAAAGTGTCATGGTTTAGAGCATGGATTCCCAGGTCAGGCCGACCTGGATTTGTGGCCTGGCTGGACGCTCACTAACGCCGCAACTATAGCCAGAGAACTTAATGTCTTAGAGATGAAGCTTCCACATTGTAAAACGGGGCTGCAGTTCCTCATCTGACTCATGTTGGGCTGGGCATGGTCAAGTTGATGTTAAATGACATGATGCTCTTCAATCTCTCATGCAGTGGTTGTGTAAAAGTGTAAAGCTTTAATAAGTGCCAGGGATTCTATGACCAGAGTGATATGGTTTTTCTACTCCCCAGAAGCAGTCAGAGAGACAATTTGCACAGTGGTGAAGAACGGAACACATCTGGAGTCAACTCTTGCTCCCTTTGTAGGCAGGAGCCTTGGGCCCCAGTGTTCTCATCTATAAAACGCAGATTTAAGGTGGCCTGTTCCGTAAGATTCTGAGTAGGGTTACATGAGTTAATACATATAATTGACCTAGCATTCCTAAAACATTTAGACCAGAGCCTGGCACACAGCAAAGACTCCAGGAGTGAAAGGTTATGATACTATTATTGCAATAAAGTTTAACAGCTCTTATGACATGTCACTCGAGTTAAGACTGTCTACATACCCTGGAGCTTATGGTTTATATTATGCTACCTTTAATAACACCTAATGCAATTATTTTTTTAACCAAAAAAGCTGGAAAAGTTTACTTACTATTAGAAGGGCCACTTCAAATCTACAGTGAAAGGTATAAAAATGTAGAATGTAAAAAATCAGTGCAATTATGTCAAGTTCTTTAAAAGCAGGTTTTACAAAGCTGACCTGGGTTAGAAAAGAATAATTTGTTGGGAGTCTCTTTTGTGCAATGCACATTGCTGGGCCTGGAAACAAAATGAAAACAGTAAATGGGGAAGGTAAGCACCTCCCTTCAAGCAATGTTCGTGTTCACACATGCCTGCATATGGTTGACGTGAGGGCATTTTCTGAGACTTATTTTTCCTCTCAGGGATTACCTGGTAGTGCAGGTGTACAGGGCATAACGATCAGTATTGAATTCAGAAGCAGTGCCGATGTGGATACCCAGGCTGGTGTGAGGAGCGCAGCAGGAGCCCCAGGGTGGAAGGGCAGTGAGTGGGGAAGCAGACCTGGTCAGGGGGTGGGCACTCTCAGTGACTTCTCCTTCCCAAAGCCTAGGGAGTGAGACTTGGTCTCCAAAAGATTTCCCTCTGAACTTCGTGGGTATTTGACACCTTCTGTCCTGGCTGGAAGTGTGAGTGGACATGTCGCTCCCAGAATGGGTGCCAGAGCCCAGGGAGAAAGGGAGTGAAGGAGCGACTGGGGTGAGAAGTAAGCAGAGTTTCACAGTTGGAGAGACGTGTTTCCATCCCACAGTGAGCTGAAGTCAGATGTGGCTGGGGGTGGGAAAGGGGACACACCCAGGACCGCTGGGACAGAGCCAGGCTGTGGCAAGGCCTGTGGAGGCCTCCATGAGGTCACAGCAACCCACAGCTCTGAAGGCCCAGGAAAGAGGACCTCCACCTCGCCATGCACCAGCAGGGACACCTCCCCGTCCCACCCCTCCTCCGGCACTCCTACATCCAACTCCAAGTCTGGGCTCCCCCTGCACTGCCTGCTCCAGGAAGGAAGGGAGCTAACTGAAATGAGACTCTCCACTAACCAAAAAGTGATGGGAAGGCAAGGAATCAGGCTGAGGTAATTATGGGAGGTGCTTTCCAGCTGGAATGAAAGGGGGAGAGGTCATCCACAGAGTAGGCGGTAGCAGTTATTTGAAAAAGTAAAAGCAATTCAGGTAGTATATGCACCTCTGATGAGTCAAGAGTCTTCACTCAACGGTTCCATATGCACGAGGTGTGAAACCTGAGGGCTGCTTTTGCAACTCAGCCAGAGTCAGGGGAGCATCAGAGAGCTGGGTTCACTTGTGGGTGACCTCAGGAGAGTAGAATCTTTAAACTTCTCGAGACTTGTTGTTGTTGTCCTTGTTGTTATTCTTCTCCATGTGAGGATTACAGTAACATCTTAGCTACCGCCCAGAGTTCTGTTTTGAGGCAAATGAGGCAATTCCTTTGAGTGAAAGTTCTTTATGATCAAGTGTTGTATAAACGTTAGCTATTATTAAATTAATTTAAAATTCATTGCTCTATGCACTGCCTGATTCTTCTCATGATTCAAGGTATAACTGCTTAAAATGGAGAGTTGAATATTTTGCTTAATTCGGTAGCTATTTATTGAATGGCTCCTGTTGTAAGCACCTGTCTGTATGGTTTGATCAATGTGGACAGCTGGTCTGAATAACATGAACCTCCTACATGATTTTGTCAATAGCTTTTGGGAGGTTTGGGGAGATACTATCGACATATTGTCTTCAACTGTTCACTTCATTTTCTCCATGATTGCCTGTTGATCTTCATTTTTTCCATCCCTATGGAAAGGTATTATAATGAATAATTGGCTTTGTTTCTGTGTTATTTCCTACACCTAATTCATTCTTATTTAGAACCATAATTAAACATTATTAAAAGGTTTAATGTGGGGTTTCATAGTTCAAGCTAAGACTATATGTTGGGGGGAATATAATCTTATTTACTTTATTTCAGGTCAGATTATTTTCAGATAATTGAATAAAGTTAAATAGATTAATGTGTACATAAGCTTAAGAATTTTAAAGAGAGAAAAATCCTTCCCTAAACAACTATATAAATGAGTTTGGAGAAGGAAAAAGCCCAAAGTTATATTTCAAGAAAAAGAAGTACACTTTCACTAGAATAATTTATAATTTAAAGACCTGACCCTATAGGTTGAGTTCTACATTATAATCTCATTACAATTACATCCAAAGAACTACTTTCTCCCTTATTGGAAGTCCAATTGCATGTATGGTCTCTACATAGTTTTAATAGTATAATTATACATTGCCTCTAATTTGTTGCCTACATATTATTCTAACAAGAAAGAACTACCTTCCTTCCTTCCTTCCTTCCTTATAGATTTTTATTTATTTATTTATTTTGAGAGAGAGAGGAATGGAGGAAGGGAGGGAGAGAAGCATCAGTGTGAGAAACATCGATCGGTTGCCTGTCGTACGTGCCCAGCTGGGAACTGAATCCGCAACCCAGGCATGTACCAGACTGGGAGTTGAACTGGTGACCTTTTGCAAGGAAGACAGTCCTTAGAGGGGTGAGGTTGTGAGGCTCATTATTACACCCCTCCATCCAAGCCTTTCCTTTAGCTGAGCCCAAAGTCAGTGCATAATATCCCCATGCATTTGTACTGTAATTTGTTTCTATTGGGCAAGATATCATTTTCCCTAATTTAGCTCAATAGTCCATTGTCAATTTGTACTTTTTGTAGAGTTAAATTTCTAATAAATTACCTTGGTGGTCAGGCTTCTGTAACAATTTCCAGGGGGTTATCACTTCTCTTCTTCAATCTGTGTAAGATTAAAAGAATAAAGTCTTTCAGAGATGGTTTTGGATGACACTCAGTGTGAGCGTCTTTGAAGAAATAAAATGGAGGAAATGCCTTGCAATTACTTCCAAATATACCCACTGCCATGTGCTTTGAGTTTTTGTTTGAGATTCATAGAAAACCATCTTCTTAAAGAGAGCCATCATGGGTGATATTGAGCCTCTATTTTCAGTGTATGGAGGGGGTGGGGGCTAAGAATGATGTTTCTTTCATCATTGACCACTTTGGGTGACATCAAAGAATTAAGGGAAGTGTTTTTTTCTGGGCCTCTCACCTACTTCTCTTGTCCCTTCCTCTTCACTCTCCATAAAGCTTATCTTGGAAGCCAGGCACCATTTGCCATGTGACAGTAAGGTGTGTGTAATATACGCTCTGATAGGTTTGTGTTTATAACCCAGACATATGGGGTTGTCACTGAGGCAGGAATTGCTTGCTATCACGAGGCTCATCCTGAACGGGGATTACCAAGGCTGGCATTTGGTCAGACTGTCTTCCCGACAGAGCTCTCTCTGTTGCTTCATATCTATATCTTCGCATAGGAGATCCCCCCCTTTTTTGTTGCTGTTGTTCATTTTCTTTTCTAATCTCAGCCCATCTGTGCATAAACTTTTGTTTCATCCTGAGTAAAACAATTTCTTCCAATTTCAGGGGTGGGGGTAGATGTGAAAACAAAATGAAACGGAAAGCTGTTCAGATAACCCAGGAGGATTTTAAGACCCCTTTGTTATAACAATCCTTTTAAGTTTGAAATATTTATTGGGCCTCTTCCTGGTCACGATCGGAAGGGAAACCTGAATTGGTGCCCTCTCTGCTGCTGGGGCGGGCAGAAGAGTGCATGTTTACAGTCGAGATGGTGCTTGATCTTGCAATGACAGGAAATGATTTTGCAAATCCAGATAAACTATTTTATCCTAGAAAGCATACATGCTGAACACAGTTTAAAGTCAACACATGAGAATTCTTTTATATTGCCCCATGGATAGAGTGGTGGGAGGAGCTAACCCCTCTCCATATTAAGGGCAATTTGGTGCAATAAGAGCCTTTTAGTGGCTTGCTTTGCCTGTGTGTCTGTCCTCCTGCAGATGTAAAATTTTGGCCTTCGATGATGGAGCAATGCAGAGTGAAATTTGTGTGAATGAATGAATGCATGGATGAATGAGATACCTTTCACCCATCCGTCAGCTTTTGGAATTTTCATCCTCATGCCAAAAGTTGTGAGCACCTTCGAGTGGATCAAAATAGACTTGAGCTCCACTCTCTGTACTAGTTTTGTAGTAGCTTGCTACTAGTTTTCTTCTGGAGAGGGTAGGGCAAGTAAGTGTCTTAGTCCATTTTTCCATCCAAAATTATTTTAATATTATTTAAGGTTTATGCTGATGAGCAATAGGGGACAAGATTATCTTGAAGTTTATATAAATGAATATTATGGGAAATTACCAAGAAAATTTTGTAAAAGAAGATTAGGGAGAGGCACTTTCCCCGCTGGATTTTTAAATTTGCTGTAAAGCTAATAATAAAACAATATAGTATTTATATATAGATCAGTGGAACACAAGAGTCTGAAAGAGATTAAAGTATATTTACTGACTTCATATTGCCAAAAGAGACATTTTTGATAGAAAAAAAATTATTTAGTAAGTAGTGGCAGGACTTTTGAACTAGATCAGTTAAACATCTAGCATTTAGTGAGTATTTACTGTCTGCCAGATACTGTTCTAAGAGCTTTTCATGTATTAAGTGAATCCTTGTAACAACCCTTTGAAATAGAAACTTATTACCCTCATTTGAAAAAACAAACTCAGGATTCATAAAAGTCAGAATTTGAACCTAGGCAATAAAATTAGATCATTACCTGGTTAATACTATATATAAACAATTGAATTCCAGATGGATCCCTTTAATTTTGTAAAACACAATAGTAAGAGCTTTGAATATGGCGAGTATGTTTATATTATCAAACGTAAGCACTATGACGAATATGCAGCATACTATTAACATAAGGCATGCGTCATAACCTTCAATGACTCCGGGGAGCAGGCAGAAGGTCAGGGAAGCAGTGTGGCCTCTGCAACGCCTGCAGAAGGACTATTGTGGGTGTGAGGATCCCGGGACCGTGGCAGGGGATGGGTTCCAAAGCACAGGAGAAGGGACTATTTTTATTTTTATTTTTTTATTTTTTTAAAAGTATTTTCTTTTTTTAATGTTTTTTTTTTAAGATTTTATTTATTTATTTTTAAAGAGAGGGGAAGGGAGGGAGAAAGAGAAGGTGAGAAACAGCAATGTATGGTTGCCTCTCAAGTGGCCCCCACTGGGGACCTGGCCTGCAACCCAAGCATGTGCCCTGACTAGGAATCGAACTGGGACCTTTTGGTTCCCAGCCCACGCTCAATCCACTGAGCTACACCAGCCAGGGCAGAAGGGACTATTTTTAGATCAAAAGAAACAAAAGTAGGACAGGAACAGAGGTAGGCAGGTTAGCCTGTTGGAGAATGGGAGAGGAGCTGTTCCACCTGATGGCTTTTCCCTTTTCCCTAATGTTGGAGTAAGGGGTTAAAGGCAGTGAAGAAGGCTTGAGGAAGGTTTTCCCGAGAACCATCAATCTATTTCCTGTCACTATGGATTTGCATAGTGGGGACATTTCATATAAATGGAATCATACAACAGACTGTCCTTTGTGACTGTCTTCTTTGACTTAGCATAATGTTTTCAAGGTTTGTCATAGCACATGTCCCTACTTCATTCCTTCTTATTGCCGAATGATATTCTGCTGTATGAATACACCACTTTTTATTTGCCCATTCATCAGTCGATGGGCATTTGGGGTGTTTTTACTTGTGAATAGTGCTGCTATTAACATTCTTGTACAAGCTCATGTGTGGGCTTATATATGCTTTAATTTCTCTCAGGCACGTACCCAGGAGAGGAACTACTAGGTGATACGGCAACTATATGCTTAGACTTTTGAGGGCTTGCCAAGCTGTTTTCCAAGTGACTGCAATCACTGAAATGCAGAAGTAGGTAGAACCATGGAAATTCTTCGAGTTGCTTAATTCATCTCTAATAACTGTTCCAGGGCAGTTGATTGGCTTAACCACAATTAAAAAGCTAGTTAGTGGAAGATTCTAGATTCTGATTTTTTTGTTTAATTTTGTCGTGCTTTATTTCTTTAACTTTTTTATCTTAAATATTTTAAATTTCTTTACACACATCCTCACAAATACACTTTACTTTTCATTAGTGTGATAACAAGCATGCTATTTTTAGTATAGACTTTGGATTTTCCTTTCTCTTTTCTGTGCTCATCTTCTTTCTCCCTCCCACATTACCTTCATTTCCTCTACCAGGTAATTAATACTAACAACCTAAAAACTATTCTCTCACATTCTCTTTATGATAATATATTTATAGACACATGCACACACATCACATCCACAGAGACACCCAAATGGAATTTTTGTCACCATTTTACAAAAATGGGATCGTGTTATGCTATTTTCTGCATGTTGCTTGTGGAATTCCCTCCAAATCAACCAGTAAACCTTTATTTCTTTATTATAAATGCCTGCACAATTCTCAATGATGTGGATATTTTATAATTTATTGAGCCTGTTGATGAGTGTTCATTCATTGTTTCTGGGTTTTAATTTAATTCCTAATGGACAACAGTACAATAAACATCCTTGCTACTCAGCTGTGGTCCATGGGCCGGCGGCACTGGCAGTGCCTAGAGCTTTATAGACGTGGGGACTTTCAGTAGCCCTGGCTACTGCATGAGAATCTGCATGAAGTCCTCCAGAAGATTCATGTTAGCATTGCAGGTTGCACACTGACCTACTACATGTAACCTTTCATATTAGCGCTATCATTTCGATATTTAGATTTCAGAAGTGAGATTCTGGTCAAAAGGAGGTATGCATACTTTAAATTCTCATAGATGTTTTAACAGATTGCTTTCTCTAAAGATTGCAGCACCTGAGTTTCTACCAGTACTGTTTGAGAATACCCTTTTCCCCTGTGTTCCCATTATCAGTGAGCATTAATATTATGATTTTTAAGGACATTTGCTGTAATAGGAGCATTTAGGTTTTATTAGTTTTTTTCCCCATGTAACTGAGCAAATTGTTCATAAGATACTATTATTAGAATAGTACCAATGTGGAATTTTGGATTTCCAAGTAAAATGATAGGAGAAACACAAAACAAAAATAACAAGAATAAGGATGTAATGACCCTAATAGAATTACTCTCTTCTCCAACCTTTCCTGTGTAAACGTGAGGAAGTGAGCACCTGGAGTAGTAACCCCCCAAACAGCGGGGCATTGCACGGTGCCTTGTTCACACTTACGGGCAACATCTTTGGATAAATATTTGGCAGAAAAGGTAAAGCAGAGTAAAGGTTTACACAAAGCTTGCTCAGGCTCAAAATGAGTCATGGATTTGGAAATTTAAAAAAAACACCATAGTTTGCCCATCAGATTGGCAGCTTTTAAAATGTTAGCAATATCCAATGTTGGTAAAGGTGTGGAAAACCAGACAAGCTTATAAATTGTTGATGGGAGTAGAAATTGATCATGTCCTTTCAGGGAATGAGTTGGCAGGGCATATGAGACGTCTCAGCGCACATACCTTATGATTCAGCAAGATAGGAATCTGTCTCACAGGAGTGGTCAGACCTGAGGAAAAGAAATATTAAAAGATGCCCATTGAAAATCTTAAACGCCCATTGGTAGGGATGTAAATTAATATATTTTGGTATATTGATAATGTCTATATGTGATATGGGATAGTCTACAAGGCATACTGCTAAGCAGAAAAATCTCAAAATGATATATTTTGTACAACTCAAAACAATATGTTGTACTACCCACTTTTGGAAGCAATGACACTAGATGTGTGTGTGTGTCACAGGAAGAAAACACACACCGATCTTTGAGCGGTGGTTAATTCTGTGTGTGTGAGGCAGGGGATTGGTGATCAGAGTGATGGTGAAGGAGGGACACAGCTAACATTGCCTAAGTGATAACAATTACAATTGTTACCATGTATGGAATACCTACCATATGCCTGGTATTATGCTAAAAGCATTACATGAATAATCTTACTTAATTCTGACAACCACCTTATTGAGATATTACTGTTATTATCTGAATTTTTCCTGTAAGTTAACTGAGTCACAAGTAGGAGGTGTAATTTGCTTGAGATGATTCAGCCAAGAAGTTGCTTTGCTGCGTTCTGAGCAAAGGGGGTCTGACTCTAGAGAACCATGGGGGTCTTGCTCAGAACCTCGACTCCACCCAGCTGCCCATCCCTCCATCCATTCTGCTACCATGGCCCCCTACCTGTCATACTATCTGCCTGTCTATCAATCATCTATCTACCATCTGTCTATCCATCTATTATCTCTCTCTTCCATCTCTTCTGCCACACTATGCTTCTCAGGCTGCCTTGAAGAAAATTCAACCCAGTTTCTCACTTAGACCATTGACATATAATATAACTTCTGAAAATACACTAAGTTTTTCAGAAAGTAGCACAATTGACAGGTGATGTAATTGGTTCTGATTCCTTTCCAGTGTGAGGAGGGTTTGCCTCATTTCAGGACATTTGCATGACAGTCTGGTTGTAGGTCTCTGAATGGAGCAGAAAATAGAGCCATGTATAATCTACCTCCTACCTGGCCACTGATCCCCAGAACCGAGCTTTTCATAACAAGGAGACCTCAGTCATCCTCTCCCTTATTTTGCTAATGAGGCCCTGATTATGCCAGTGGCAGAATCAGTATTGAAATGAGGTTTTCTGACTCGTGGTTTACTGTTCTTTCCGCTGTATTAAGATGTATGACTGTGTCAATCATGACACATCATTGCTTCCTGTAGGGCATCACCAGACAGGTGGACCCAAAGTACGGACCCATTCCTGCATATGGAGCCCCCAAATTTGTCTATCTTTATCTAGCAGGAAAGAAAGTACTGAACAGCCAGTGTTAAACAGATGTTTCAATCATCAGCCATTGATTTGACCAATGTATGCTCCTTAAAAATTATGGAGGTCAAACTAATTAATTCCCTTGGGGTTATGTTTAACTATGTAAATGAGCTATTTGGTTTTTAGAGACTCACTCCAACTCTTCCATTTTAAAGGTTTCGGTTTCCCATAAACGAGAAAACCAGCTTGGCAATCTGGTTAAGCGATGGGCGATCAGACAATGGTGGACATGAAGTGAGTCACCTGCAGAAGCCATGGACAGACTGATGAAGCACAATGGTGGGTTCAGGACATAGAGAGGGGCAGGATGTCATTTTCAGCTAAGCTCATATGCAGGTGACAGAGAAAAGGTCAAGGGTCAGGAAACATGTGGACCCTGAGGAGAGCAGAGAAAGTACTGAGCCTAACCCACTTTTCCTGATTTTATTCAAGCCAAGCGGAAGACAAAGGGCTGCATCAACTAACTTTCCCTGAACTGGTGCATCAGCAGAACTTGCTGAGCCTCAGACACCGGGTTCATGAACACGTGGCTGCTCTGCTTTGGGCTCCAGTAGGCAAAGGGAAAGAAAGGCCACTTGAACGTCTAGAGGAGCTCGGTCTTTCTCAAGGATGGCAGCTGTCATGGAATGTCATTAGCCAACAGAGCAGCATTTCAACGTGTTCTCCACTTTATAAACCTTTTGCCTCTCACAATTTATGATAAATTCCATGAGCCACATTGTATCAGATTTAAAATTCAGGCTTTTGAGGCTTTGGACTGTTTATTAGCACCAAAAAGTCAAAATATTTATCCATCTATTAATTGAGGAAGATTTTATTTTCAGATTTATTTAAATATTGTTTAAAAACAATATTTATTGTTTTTTTCCTAATCCTTACCCAAGGATATGTTATTGATTGATTGATTGAGAGAGAGAGAGAGAGAGAGAGAGACAGAGAGAAAGAGAGAAACATTCTCTCACACTGGTGTGAGAGAAACACTGATTGGTTGCTTCCTGTATGCACCCTGAATGGGGATCGAACCTGCAACCTAGCTATATGTCCTGACCGGGAATTGAACCCACAACATTCTGATGTATGGGGAGACAGTCCAACCAGCTGAGCCACCTGCCCAGTGCCCAATACTCTTAAATTTAAAAAATCTGTGTATAATGACCATTCTTCATGCCTAATGGTTGAGTTTTATGGCTTTTTTGTTAGTATTCCACCTCAGTTTAAGTGGCTGTTTCTAGGTCATTTTTGGCAAAGCAAGACTATCTGAAAAGAAAAAAAGTAAATATTACATATATGCATATTAATTAAATTATTTTTAAATTGTAAATGTAATGCATGTTTTAAAATCTCCACCAGCTTAGAAAATAATAAGGCAAAAAAATAAAAGTCAGCTGCCAATCTCACAAAGATTAACGTTTGTCCAATCCCTCACTCACATTGCCTTCTGGAATTGGTTTGTGTATGAGGTGTATTTTAGAGGTACAGATGTCTTTTTTTTTAATTAAATGGGATCATATGAGACATGCCTCCTTGTAGTTTGCTCTTTTCCATTAGCAATATATTTAACTTTTCCCTATTGACAGATATTAAGGCTGTTTTTATTTTTAAATCTTTTAAAAAATATTTTAATGGATTTATTGAGGTTACTTTGGTTAATAAAATTATATAAGTTTCAAGTGTACAATTCTATATCATCTGTATACATATAAAACGTTGAATTACTTTTATTTTATTTTATTGTCGACACTATTACAGATGTCCCAGTTTCCCCCCCACCCCCCTCAACCCAGCCCCACCCCCTCGTCTCCCGGCCTTCGCCACATTGTTGTCTGTGTCCGTGGGCGATGCATGTAGCAGGTGTGTCCTTTGGGTCATCTCTTCCAGTGCCCCCACCACCCCCCCTGAGACCCGTCAGTCTGCTCCACGTATCCATGCCTCTGGTTTTATTTTTTTCATCAGTTTATTTTCTTCATGAGATTCCACACATGAGCGAGATCATATGGTTCTTGTCTTTCTCTAACTGGCCTATTTCGCTTAGTTTTAAAGGCTTTTTAATCATTTAATACTGCAATAAATATCGTTATTATAAGCACCTTCATAGACTTGTTATCAACTCTAGCTTTAAAAGTTTTATTCTAGGTAAAACTTTTGAAAACTGGAAACAGCCTAAAGGCAAAACTAAAGGTTATGACATCTCCCTAGATTTATCCTTTTTGGTCTTTATCCTCAGCTGCTGCAGGTAATTGAAAGCTGACTGTAGGGAAAGAAGAGAAGCAGAAAATAAATATATTTAGGAAATATGGACAAGGATTTCTTATTTGTCATGAGGTTCAGCTCTTAATAGAGATGTGACTTGGTAATTTTCCTCCTGGTATACTATTTAAAAGGAAGTGATTACATCTGCTACAGAATAAGTTACTTTTTTCTTTTTTAAGTCTCACCACCACAGGTTTTTGTATCACCCCAGCCCTTGGTTTTGCTCCTCTGAAGCATCCTATGATAGTCATTGCTTATCCTGTAAATTTGACATGCTGTGTATCTAGCCTTGCGTATTTATTTTCTAATGTACGTATTCTGAGCTGTTAATTTCATGAACCTCTTCATGGCAAGCTTTATACCTCTCTGTATCTTTTGTAGCAACTCTGCAGCAATACACAAAGCTTTGGAAATGGTAGTGAGTAGTTAGTCACTTCATGAATTGATTTCTCTAGACTCTAAGAGTCCTACCTTATCGTCTATTCAATAGCAACAGATAAATAAGGGAAATATTTATTCCCACAGACCCTTCCTAAGGTACCAATACTTGGCATCCCATTTGAGTTTCTCAATCTGTGTTTCCAGGGTCTGGGTGGACAATGACCATGAACCTTTGTTTCCTTTCACGGGTCAGGGGGCCTTAGCTGGCACATAAGCAGAAACAGATGTTGAAAGTGGTAAGGAGGTACGTGGTGCCAGTGTCTCAGTTCTGGGAAAAGGAAACACTTCACAGAGAATAGGTGCCACCTGTAGGGGTTGCAGTCTGCCAAGTGAAACCAGTTTGGCTTAAAGAGAGTGAAAAATAATCCCCAAGGGTGTAGGTAATGTTTGCTTATGCATGAAGTTGAATGGGCGTGTGTGTGTGTGTGTCCACGTCTGTGTGCGTACCCAGTGCCTGCTCCGCTCCAATGGTACCTATTGACCTCTTTATAATCCCAGTTGCTGAAAGAACACTTTTTATTTAATATTTGACCTATTCAGAAGAACGGAGCTGTTAAATCTGTTTTAACAGGCAGAAAATAAAGAATTTTGACTTTCCTTCTGTTTTTAACCGTCTTACTGAGATTTGTTAAGTTCTCTAAAAAGGGTTTAGGGCTTTGAGGAACTGTACAACTCAGCACAAAGATTAAACGCTAATTACACCTTCTTTTTAGCAGAACTTGGCTATATTTGTGGCATTAATTTTACCCAAGGCCATTGGATAAAATTTAGTATAAAAGTCATGTCTCCGGACAAATTACTAAACTTTTTGTACCTCGGTTTCTTTATCTGTGAAATGGGTATAACAATTGTGCACATCTCATATGGTTACTGAGATGAGAAAGCGCTCTAAGAAAGTCACAGTATGTAGTACATGAGAAGTTATTTATTACTACTACTGCCTTCCCAGTCGTCCTAATGCCATTACTACAGCTACCACAACTCCTGTCCTGTTCCTTCACACTTCTCTTTCTACCTTTCTTTAATTTACAAAGGCCTTCAATAATTTAATTTAACTATGAAATTCCATTGAAATTTGTGGAATATTTCCTAGGTATGGAATCCATGGTTTTCCTTGAGATTAGAATTGAAGGCCTGAGGCTTGCTGTTACACAGAGAGCACTATGCTGTGAGCTGGGTTTCATTGCAGCTCTCACTTACCAGCTGAGTGACCCTGGGGAAGTTGCGTCATTTTCCTTCTGTTTTCTCACTGTAGGATGGGAGTGGGTGGGCGAATGAGATGATTTCTAAGGTCCTTTCTGTGGGAAACTCAGGAGGATTTGGACTATATAAAACCAATGTATAGACCGGCTGGAGTAGCTCAGTGGATTGAATGCAGGCTGGGAACCAAAGGGTCCCGGTTCGATTCCCAGTCGGGGCACATGAGGGCCATATGAGAGGCAACCATACATTGCTTTCTCCCTCTCTTTCTCCCTCCCTTATCCTCTCTCTAAAAATAAATAAATAAAAAAATTAAAAAAAAATAAAACCAAAGTATAGAAAAACACCATAATATTTTACACTACGAAATGAATTTATACTACAAGACTGTTAAATTTATTTCACAGAAGCAAATTTAAAAATAATCCAATACAAATGGAACAACGCAAACAAAATTTTTCTAAAATTAATAAACAGGACTAAAAATAAGGACATCAGATGATGAAATTTTCAATAGCAGGGGCAATGTATTAATATGTATCCGTGTACCTTCAGAAGCTAGCAGAGGGCCTGGTCCATACTAGATGTCCAAACAAATTTGCTGAAATGAATCAAATAGAATTTAGAGTCACTGTAGCATGTGAAATGAAGAATATTATATTTGGATTGAACCCATGATTTACATTGTGAAAAGCCTGAAATTTCTGAAATATGAGGCTCCATAGTAAAGCATAAGCTCTCTGTGGTTGCTGAACCAACATCGTCATTATTACCTGGGAACTCGTTATATATGTGGGTTCTTGAGCTTTACCCCAAATCTACTGTGGGTTATTTTTAAGCAAATCCAAGGTATTACTTTACCTGCAATTATATATGGCCCAGACAAATAGAAGAGAAGGGAACACTTCCCAATTAATTTTATGAGGCTAATATTGTCGTGATAACTATACCAGAGAAAAATATTACAAGTAAATTATAGAAAAGTGTCGCCCCTGAACATGGATTCAACAATCCTTAACAAAATATTATCAACTCAAATCAAGCCATATATAAGGAAGATAGTACATCATGGCCAAGTGGGGTTGAATTCCAGGTATGAAAGTTTGGCTCAATATTCAAACATCAATCCATGAAGTTTTCCAAAACAGCCATATGATGATCTCAATAGAGTCAGAAAAAGCATGGACAAAATTCAACATCCATTCATAACTTTCAATAAATTAGGAATAGAAAGAGACTGCCTCTTTCTGATTAAAGGAATCTATGGAAAACTTAAATAATTATAGTCAATGATACAAGAACATATGCTTACTTTTTAAGCATGGACATGAGGCAAGGATGTCCACTCTCATCACTTCTATTTGACATTATATTGGTGATCCTAACCTATGTAATAAGCCAACAAATAAAAGCATACAAATTGGAAAGGAAGAGATAAAACTGTCTTTATTTACAGAAACATGGTAATCTACATAGAAAATCCCAAAGAGTCTACCAAAATCTATTGGAACTACAAGGACACAGGTTATAAGAACAATATAAAACATTAACTATATTTTTATATAGTAGCACAAAGCAATTGAAAATTAAAATAAAAAAATAGTAGCTTATGCAATGACATCAAAAAACATGAAATACTTTGGGACAAATTCACGAAAATATGGTAAGACCTAGATGCTGAAAATTATAAAACTCTAATGAGAGAAATTATAGCCAAATCCATGATGACTCTCAATGACTGCTACCTTTCGATATGTGAGCCCTGGGAGTGACGCTCTCCCATAGTGAATCAGTCCGAACCATGTAACTAGTAGGATATTGTGGACACTGCAACATATGACTTCTAATTCTATGTCATAAATCACACTGTGGCTTCCACCTTTGTATCTGGGATCACTTGTTCTGGGGAAACCCATTTCCATGTCATGAGGACACTTCAGTAGTCCTGTGGAGGCTCCCAGCATTCAGCAAGAATCTGAATCCTTCTGTCAAAAGACATGCAAGTCACTCTAGAAGTAAGTTTTTCAGCTCCAATCAAACCTTCACAGGAAACGAATTCCTGGGCTAAATCTTGACCACCACCTCATGAGAGACCCGGAACTAGAACAATTCAGTAAATGGCCCCCAACTTCTGAACCACATTCATGAGATACACAAAACCCTGTGATAATCAATGTTTATTGTTTGAAGCCAGTAGCCTTTAAGGTACTTTTGTATGCAGTCACAGAAAACTAACACAGGTTTGGGTACCTGGAAGTGAGGTGCTCTTTGAACATTTAGAACGTGGCAGTGACTTTGAATGGAGTGGCCGGAAGGGGCTGTCAGGGCTTTGAGGAGCATGTCAATAAAAGGCTAAAGAATGTTGAGATGATCATGTGATTTTATCCTTCATTCTGTTGATGTCGTATATCATATTAATTGATTTCCATGTGTTAAACCATCCTTGCGTCCCAAGGACAGATCCCACTTGGTCATGGTGTATGATTATTTTAATGTGCTGTTGAATTTGATTTGCTAGTATTTTGTTGAAAGTCTGTGCCTTAACATTCACCAGGAATACCAGGCTGTAATTTTCTTCTGGTTCTATGTCAGGCTTTGGTATCAGTGTAATGCTGGCTTCATAAAATGAGTTTGGAAGTGTACTCTCCTGCTCAATTTTTTTTGGAATAGTTTGGGAGGCATTGGAGTTCATTCTTCTTTAAATGTTTGGTATAATTAAATTTCACTTATGCAAAATGAATGCTTTGCAGAGATCTCCTGTAATATTGTCCCTGTAGACAAAAATGTTCTATTTTACATTTAAAAATCTAGTAAAAGAATAGATCTCATGTTAAGTGTTCTTAATACAGTAAAAAATAAAGTAAAAAAAAAAAAAAAAGAAAGCTGTGGCTCAGCATGGTTAAAATTGTCCAGGTGGCAGAGCTGAGATTCTAACTTGGTTCTTCTGGCACCAAAACTCCCACCCCTTAGTACTGCATCATTGTATTTCCCTCCCAAACACACCTGGTAGACGGGGAGAAGGAAAACGTCTTTAGGAGATTCCATTTGAAACTGAACACCACAGATTTTATTATGTAGGAATTCGATTTAAAAAATAGCAATGACAGGCTATACCTGTAAGCTAATGTGAATTCCCTATATATTTTGAGCATTTTCCCCTTTTCACAGGTAGGAGGAATACATTTTGAAGGATTTTTCAGCATTTTAAGTCAGGGATAATCATTAAAGATCTTGTTATGAAAGAAGGACCCATGCTGAAGAATGGAACAGGCATCAATAAAGAAAATCAATCAATCAATAAATGTAAAGTAAAAAATATTTGGACCAAACCTTGTATATCAAATCTTCTCCATATAAAATTGTATTAAGCCATTAAAATATGTACATGTAAAAAAATTATATGAAGAAAAGAATATGCATGAGATTTGAGTATGGTCTTAAAGGAAAATACTAGAAACGAGGCAGGAAGTTTAGCAGAAAGATCTAAGATGTTGTCTCAGAGCTTATTTAGTTAAACAATCGGGCTTCGAGGAAACCAAGGCCATTGTTTCCCAGCAGCCTGAGCAGAAACCCACGGTGTAGAAACACTTATCTCAGAGAGATTTGTGGATGTGGATTTTGACTTATAGAGTGAATATCAAGAAAAGTTGTAAAAGAACTACAAAGATTTTAAAAGAATTGTGTCAGGGCAATTATAACCAATTTAGAATGGCATTCAGTTATTGTTCAAATTTCCTGATTGCTTCGGAATCTTAATTTCTTTAATTTAAGGACACTGATTTGTGAAGCTCAAAATGTGTAGATTTATTCTTGGCTGTTCCATTTGTCAGTGGCGTGGGCTGTCAATGGTGCTCACATTTTCTGAGCCTCATAGGATTGTTTGGAAGATAAATGAGATAATATGTAAGAAAATATTTTGTACAGCAGAAGGTTCGTACATTTTAGCTTTTAAAATGAATTATTATTGAAAACTTATGACTTCTCCGAGGTCAAGATCCTGTTTTGACTCTACCATAAAACACACGAGGGAGCAAGGGATATTACGAGAGCTCCCCTATGGTGTTTGAGCAGGAGAGGGCAGGCCAAGCGCTACTCGTCACCTTCTCATACCCATCCAGGCAAGGGAGATGCTGAGTGTAGACTTTAATAGCTTTCTAAAAATGCAAAATGTGTGTCACATGTTTATTAATATTTAAAATACAAATTATCAACAAAATATTCAAAAATATGAATACAGAGTGATACATAAAATCTCTTCTATCCTCCCATCCCAGCCTTGATCCTAAGGGGTAATTAGTTTAAGTTTGATGTGTGACCTTCAAGAATTGTCTTCTTTGCATATATGTATAAAAAGTGTTAAGTGCAGAAAAGTGTTTGCAGAAAAGTGTTTGCAGAAAAATTGTCATCCATATTTTTCTCACCAAGGAATAATTACTGTTAAAGTCTGATGTGTATGTTTTTAGTCTATTTCTGTGTACAAGGACACACATACAGATATTTTTAAACTTTTTGAAACACAAGCTCATAAAGAATTTTAAGGATAGTTGTGGTTCTGGGGTCCTCATTTTGGACTGTGAGTAATTCTTATAACTGGATATAAGAGCTAGCTCTCCCTGTTACTCCAGTTCATTGGCTTTTTACTTTGGGAGCTAGGGAGGGTGAGAGACAGCATCATGTACTACCTTGATTTCAGCAGTGTTTCTAGATCAGAGGAACTGATTTAAATGATTCATCTTTCTTGAAACTCAATTTTGGTGTCTTCCTCCCTCTCAAACTCCCCCAAGCAGTTCTTTCCTTCAGAATCGCATTTAACAAAAAGCATATAACTCAGAAGAAACTGGAGAATTGCTTCAATAAACATAAAAGCTTATCTTCTGTTTGAAGCTAAGACCTGGGAAGCTGTAAATCTTTCTATCAAATGAATTGTTGTTACCAAACTGTTGACTTCAGACTCTTATATTCCTAGACATTTTCTTCAGAAGCAGATAGGAATAATTCATACTATAAATATTGAATCGTAATTTGAAATACTCGAGAATACTACAAGACCTTTTATTTTATCTGTTTATTTTTTAAATTTGTATTGAATTCATTGGGTGATGCTAGTTAATAAAATCATATACATTTCAAGCTTACAATTCTATAATACATCATCTATATATTGCATTGTGTGCTCACCATCCAAGGTCAAGTCTCCTTCCATCACCACTTATGCCCCCTTTTCCTTGTTTTACCTGTCCCTACCCCCTTTCCCTCTGGTTATAAGACCTTTTTATATGGTAGGTGCTCTTTTGGAAGACTCACCCATTTGAATCATGGCAAATATATTAAAATACATTCATATCTCAAATATATTTTTGGTTGAAGAATATTTAAAATGGTTTTTAATAATTTTGAGTTTGCTAAGGATAAATTATTTTGTTCTTATGAGTTACTTTTTACATTTCTCCCCTATTTTTGGTACTCTTTAGAAAGCTCACAGTGACTGTAATACACAATGGGTAAAGTAGTCCTGGAGCTATAATGAATGATTTTATTTCTAAGTTTTGGAAAGATGTTTTTTATTCTCATAAACACGAGTTAAACCAGAGTTTAATGTAATTATAAGCACATTAGAACACACACAAATCTATTGGTCAGGTTTCCTCCTAGATATTCAGACTTAATTGATGTAGGATGGTGCCAGGTACCAGTATTTTTTCAAAATGCCCCAGATCTAGGGAATTCTAATGTGTAGCCAGGATTGAGAACCACTGGTTTAACAATAAATACTCTAGAAAATAAATAAAATAATAAATGTCTAATAAACACTCTAGTAAAAAACAAGAATAGTATAGTACATTTAGTACATGGGTAATACTTTTAAATGTCTAAATTTCTATTGTTTTCATAGATATGTCACAATTACCTTGCTATCAAGAAGCGATGGATAATTTGCTGAATAAATAGGGATTGCTCAGTAACTTGTCACTTGTACTTTAGGAGCAGACCTCTGGGCACAGAGTAGGGGCAAAACCTCATAGTGTTGACATTTTTGGAAGACCGTCACAGTCACACGCTAGAAGAAATTCTATGTTGCCAACTGTGGTTGTGGAGAATCTTTTCAATACTTTCTCAAGATGCAAATAATCAAGATCTGTCTTCAGTGGCTTATGGCTTGTTGACTGAAGACAGGAAACTTGTTTGTGTAATTTCTTGAGGGCCCCCACAGTTCTAGGAGTTCTGTGTCAGGAAGAATAGCATCAAGGAGTCAATCGACACACTGTCCCACAAGAACTATTGTCAGGAACAACTCCAAATATGACCCAACAGTAGTTTCTCATGGTTTCATTCTCTTATGATTACGAGCTGAAAGATGTTAAACGTTTGAGATTGGAGATTAGGTCGGGTAGAAGAGTATTGGGGATAGGAGGATAGTTTTGGCTGAAGATATGAGATTGACTAATTCTCAAATATATGATTCTAGAAGTCTAGCCAAGAGGTGGTCAGAACTTGGATGGTTGATTTAACAGAACAAACTAGAAAGAACAGATGTTAGGAAAGAAGAATTGGCAAGATCGAGTGATGCTCTGAATGAGAGGGCTGAAAAACAAGCAGTGGCTTTCAAGAGATTAGTTTTACCGAGGAGCGTATTTCACTGAGAGATGAACCAGTGTAAGAGTTTGCTTCAGAGTGTAGCTTTGGATTCATTCTGCATTGGCTCAAATCCTGGCTCCACCCCACACAAGCTACATGGCCTTCGGCAAGGTATTTAAACTCGCTGAGCCTTAGTTGCCACATCTATCAAATGAAGATAATAATAGTACCTACTTTACAGGTTGGTGGTGAAGGTTAAGGGAGTGAACACATGTAAGTGCTTACAATAGGGCCCAACACGTGATAACTCAATTAGTTATTGTTATGATGATACCAATGGATGAATGGGAAGTATTTCAGAGGAAGAATGAAAAATACTTGTTTTCAATTGACTGGAAGTTTAGAGAAAATAATTATGAAAACTACACTAAGCCTGCTCTCTATCTCACAATATAATGAGGAAGACAGAAATATATATCCAAATAACTCTGATATAAAGTAGGATATCGTATTCACTACAACAAATATTGAATAATGGGTTCTTGGAGTGTGGGGACTATAGTGGTCATTGGTTGGTTGTCTCCTTAAGATCTATTTTCCCTTGCTTTCTATAAAAATCTTCACAGTTTTCTTTGAGAAATAGTCCCTTCCTCATTTTAATGGTTTAGTTTTGATGCTACAGACGGCACTTTTAATTCCAGAAGCAGATTGATTGATCTAAGCCTATTGGCATCAATCCTGCCTGCTATATGGTCTGAATGTTTGTGTTCCTCTCGCCCCCAATTCATATGTTGAAATCTTGGTAGCTGGAGTCTTTGATAGATGATTAGGTCATGGGGTGAAGGTCTCACCAATGGGATTAGTGCTTTTATATAAAAGGTCCCACAGACCTCCCCAGATCCTTCCGCCATGAGAGGACACAAGGAGAAGTCTGCAGGGGAGGGCCCTAACCTGACCATGCTGGAATGCTGACCTCAGACTTCCAGGCTCCAGGACAGTGAGAAATACATTTCAGTTGATTATAAGCCACTCAATCTGTAGTATCTTGTTATAGCAGCTGGAACAGGCTAAGAGGCTGCCCTATGATAATTGATGCAGGAATGAGCAAATGAGATGAAAAATGTTTGCAGAAGACAAAAAATCTTCCTCGTTATTCCTCAAGGACTTCTGGCAGAGAGTTTTCTCTTTCTGTGGACTGTGTGGTGTAAGTCCAGCCATTCGTTTTGTACTATGACGAGCGTGTGAGGGCTGAAGTCAGAGAATCACAGAGAAAAACAGCAGGATGACACGATGAGACGGACAGAAGTCGCTGAAGCCAGCCTGTAACTTAGTACATGATCTTCCACAGGTAAGCCAGCGTGAGCTGACTCTTCTGTTGCTTAAAACCCAAGGAATCCTGAGTATTGTACCAGTGAGAGAGTAATTCATACGGTCAGGGCAACAGGGGCCGGGAGGGAGAAGATGTCTTAGGGCCTGGTTTTAAAGGAAGGCCAGCCTCCTAGAGGCAGATATTGGAATAAAGTACATTCTTTTCTTTTTTTTTTTTTTAAGATTTTATTTATTCATTTTTAGACAGAGGGGAAGAGAAGGAGAAATATAGGGAGAGAAATATTAGTGTGTGGTTGCCTTTCAAGCACCCTGTACTGGGGACCTGGCCCACAACCTGGCCCAGGCAGTGCCCTGACTGGGAATCGAACTGGCAACCTTTTGGTTCTCAGCCCATGCTCAATCCACTGAGCTACACCAGTCAGGGCAAAATAAAGTACATTCTTAACTAAAACAGTACATTAAGCATAAGCCTGACACAAGAGAGTATAAAGCATTTTCTGTAAGTGGCCAGGGGACCCAACATGGCTGGAATATTGAATATGTGTGTGGTACATCAGAAGGTAAGCTGAAAAACTAGCAAATAGGCAAAGAATGAAGCCTTTGAACATCAGTCTTAGGATTTGGGGCTTTATGTTGTGTGCAAATGCCAACTGTCAAAAGACAGACAAACCTTGTGTGTTAGGAAGAGAACTTTGGCAGCAAAGTGATGGATGGATTGGAATATTCTAGGACAAAAGCAAAATGGTCATGAATCAGGCAGACTGAGAATGAAAATAGGGGATGGATATGAGAGATATAAATAATGTCCACAAGATTGGATTTGGGTGGAAGGGGAAAGGCAGGGCAATAACACAGCTGCAAGGTGTGGAGTCTACACGTCTGGAAGGTCTCTGTGTTTGACAAGGCTGAAGGAGCCAGTGTAGGAGTGGAGAGACAGAGTTCACTTTTGGACACTTTGAACTTAGGAGATTGATAGAACATACACATGGAGATGTCCAGGAAGAGTTGGAGATCAGAGTCTGGAGCTATGGTAGGAAATCACAACTGGAAAGCACAGTTTTGTGAGTTATACCGACAAAGAAGATAGTTGAAGACAAAAAAGGGAATGAGATCCCTGAGAAAGTCATGGAAGAAGACAAGGGATGAAGACCGAGAATGGATTTGGAGGTTCCCTATGTTTAGGGCTGAGCAAAGTCGCTTAAGCCACTGAAGGGTCTTGGCTGGATAGTCAGGCCTGGTCAGTGTAACAAGGGTCAAGCAGACACCCGGCTTCTGGAGGGGGTGGGCAGCAGGACGGCTGTTATGGAGATGCTGGGCAGAATCAAGCCTGAGAAGTTACTGTGTTTGAGAGACAAGGTGGGAGATGACTTCTCTTTCAAAACATTTTCTGATGAAGGAAAGAAAAAAGTAACAGACAACTAAGTAGCTTTAGGGAGAAGTAGGGACAAGGTTTTTTATGATAAGGAAATGTGTTTTTGTATACAATCCAAAGGCCAATTATATTGTGTAATATTTTCGATGTGTTGCTTTGTTACTGGACTCATTTTCTCCACATCTGGAACTTCTATTTATATTATGTGGTCAGATGCATGAAATGACTCCCTTCTGGCTTTTCATCTGCCTATAACCAGCCGGACCAATTTTTGGATAATTATCAGTTAGATCTGAAGTTGTATTTTTCATTTTATTTATACATTTCTCCCTGTGTGAGGTGTTCCTTGGTGAGTTGTCTTATTTGGTTTTAATATGTGCACCAAGGTAGGGAAGTATTAGAAATGAATGTTCAGAAACACTCCCGGAGAGAGAGCTTTTATTTGTGCCTCAGGGGAATACTCACCAATGTTTTGGAAACTCTGGAGACTAAATTTATATACAAAAAACATAAAACTCTTCTGCTGTCATTGACTAGCAATGCTGGTGAAGTAATATTATTGGGAAATACTACCTTTATTCTGTAAAAATGTGAACAACACTGCAAACTAATACAACTAAGCTGGAAGTTTACATATACAAGGGGGGACCCCAAAATACCCTGGATATATCTTCTAGGGGATGGGCCCCTTGTAGTACAGGCGTCCCCGACTAGGTGAGTGTTCTAGGATCCCATCTGTATCAGTGTACCAGCTGGAATCGTTGTGAGAGGTTGCGTTTGGCTCCAGTGAAATTTTTTTTTGGAAGGTTCTTTCAATGCGTTTGCCCATTTCACGATGGGTGATTTACGAGCGCACCTGCCCACACCGTGCTGAGTGTTCAGCAGTTTTGACCAAAAATGGCATGACCTGTGTGCCCCACCCGCTCTATTCACCCAATCTTGTCCCAAGCGACCTTTTTTTGTTTGTTTGTTTCCCTGGATGAAAAAAGTCCTCAAAGAGAAACATTTTTCCAGTGTGGAAGAGGTGAGACAAAAGGGCAGAAGCACTAAAAGTCATCAAAATTGATAAGTTCAAAACTGTTTTGAGCAATAGGGAAAAAGTCTGAATAGGTGCATTGCATCAAATGGAGAGTCCTTTGGACTGAAATTTAAACATGTAAGAATAAATACACAATTTTTATAAGTATATTCCATTTTGGGGGGGTTCCCCCCATTTATCTTTCTGTGAGGGATGAGTAACTTGTAACAATTTGCTTGGAAACAAGAGTGATTTTCTTTTTTTCATTATTTGGTTCTTGGAAAACTTGATAAGCTTTTAGGAGGGGAGATGGTATTAATTTGTTGGAAAATGGTTACAATCTGCAAAAGGCACAGCTATGAAGTTCAATGCACACATTTCCTATACAGCACAGGCAAATCTTAGAAATATTCTTTTTCTTTTCCTTCATTACTCAAAATCAAAAACAAAACTCCCATCTGCACTGCTTAATAAATTAAGGACTTGTTCACTGTTTGTAACTATGTTGCTGTTGTATAGTTATATTTATTCCAACAAGTTTCTCTCTGTAAAGATAATTGGGACAGATATGCAAGAGGTATGTGATTCTGGGGGGCGGGGAAGGGAAGAAGAAGGAAAGGGCAGAAGAAAGGGAAATGATGAAAATTACTTGAAATTCATCAATGTATTGAGAGGTGAGTATGCATAGAGACTGTGTTAGGTACCAAGAACACAAAATAAATTAGACTTAATTCTTGCTTTTGAGGGAAAATCATTCATATAACTGTATGACTATATTATCATCTATCATCTATCATATCATGTAAGTGCTTTGTGTATATAGAAAAAGGAATTTCCTAGCTCTGTGAATAACAAAATAGCCCATATTAATTTGCCTCAGATAAAGCATAAATTCAGTACAGTCATGGATAGATTTATTAAATGTATGTCTATTATTTAAATGTCAACTTAAAAATGATCATGTAAAGCCCTGGCTGGTGTAGCTCAGTGGATTGAGTGTGGGCTGCGAACCAAAGGGTCACCGGTTCAATTCCCAGTCAGGGCACATGCCTGGGTTGCAGGCCAGGTCCCCACATGGGCCACATGAGATGCTACCACACATTGATGTTTCTCCCCATATCTTACTCTCTCCATTCCCATCTATCTAAAAATAAATAAATAAAATCTTTAAAAAAATGGCTGTTCTCATTTGAAAAAAAAAGATCATGTAAAGTATATGATACATAGCTAGCACATGTATTTTTAACCCCATGGGATCTTTTACAATAACTCCATTTAATTAAACATAATCATGATAAGTCTATAGTGTACATATAGTGTACAATAGTGTATACACTTCATTAAATAAGCATCACAGCATATATTTCACCACTTTTATTATAACTTAACAACCATCCTTCTAAACCCAATTGCCTGCTCAGGTAGATTAATCTCTGCCTATTTCTTCTGAATGGGTCTCCATTGAAGAAGACAGCTGAATAAAAACTAAAACATATCACTTGGGAAGGGCATGGAGCTGGGTGTGAATACTAGTTTTTTCAGGAGAATAAAAGACAAGAAAATAACCCATGGGAGAAAAGAATTCCCCAAATGCACAAGTACTTAGGTGCATAGAAGCAATTACTTTTCTTCAGAGGAAAAGACCAGTGTTCATGGGTTGGGTTGAAGGTCAAGATCCAGTTGGGCCGGGATTCCTGAGGAAGGGGGAAGGGGGATCTAATTATCTGCCTTTCATTTTTCCTTGGACATTTGTCCCAGAGTGATTCTCAGTGACTCTTGGCCTTCTACCCACCTAGGAAAAGAAAGTGGTTACCCCAAGGAGGCTGAGGAAGCCAGTGGTGCCAAGTCGCTCAGCCTCATTCCTTGAAAGAAGCCAGTCCTTAGCAAGAAACTGTCAGTGCTGGAGGGGTGTGTCCTGGGTGTTTCCACACCTCCCAGCGATTCAATCCTGGTTCCACCTCTTACTTTCTAAATTGTATCTCGCCCAGCCCTCCAAGAGAATAATGATAGCATCTTCTCCATTCAGTCCCTGAGAACATTACAGTAAGGTAATCCAAGGAAAGTACCTGGCACATAAAATCTACTTCTTCTTATTTTAAATAGCAAAGAGTGTCTGGATTAGTATCGTGTCATTAACTAGTGATGAGAAAACTTATTGGGAGCTGACCAACAGCTGACCCTTGGCAGAGTCAAGACGGATGAGACACATCTGCATAGCAGAAGTGACTGTGGCTGGATCTTTTGTATATCTCTCCTTACATGCTTACTTTTGCTAATAATTGGTGGTAGGATTTTAGATATTGGTACCTTACTACTGAAAATTGGCACAGTTCTTATGATTTTGCACAGAATGACTTGCTGACTACAGAACAGAAGTCCCTAACAACCCTAATGCTGCCTACTTCCCCCACCTGGAAAGTTAAAGATAAAATTAAACTATGGGCAGACCAGTTGCCAGAACGCTGAAGGAAGCTGTTGCTGTTGCTGGGAATACCCCCTAAACAGTTACCACTTGAAGGCTCAAGATTTATTAGAGTCACTACCCGCCCCCCCACCCCGTTACCCTGGACAGGAATGTTTATTATTAAGACTAGATGCATAGAGAAGGTAGGAGTTTTAGTTAAATATAATGATCTGAGTACATGAGAGCAAATATAAAGAATAACCCCCCTCAAGATAGATAGCAAAAGTTTTAGGCTAAAAACTATTAATCTAACTCAGACTATTCAACATCAAAGAACAAGGACTAACTTTTACACAAACCTTTAAGTCACTCCTTGTACCCTTATTAACTTAGAACAATCCCTATGACCTTAATAGATATCTAGTTATTAATTAGTACCTGAAAGTTTGTGCCTGACACTGTTCTTAGCTATTTGATTGATAACCCTCTTGATCAAAACAACCATTTGTTTCATAATCGAAATCTGAAATGTTCTGTACTTTTTCTGATTGCTTATGTATCAGCTTTTTTCCGCCTTGATGATTGCGCCATGCACCTCTTTCTCCCAATAATTGTATAACCCTCCCTATAAAAATAAAAGAAAAATTCTTTTGGGGAGTCAGGCAGATCTAAGAGGTCTGGCTGTCCTCCAGCACTCCACTGAGGGTGCCTGGCTCCGTTTCGTTTAGCCGAACCGTCCCTCCTTTGGGGACCCTGAGACCCGCTGAGGCAGGACCCTGGCAAAAACTATACATTAATTGTTTGAAGACAGATAAAACAACTCCTTTTTGCAAGAGTTTTAGGAAGGCAAAGGAAGATTTACTTATATTAAGAATAAATAACTTACTGTCCTTACTCTCTTCTTTACTAAGGACTGCTAATAGTGCTCACGGCCCTCCTGGGCTGCTGTGGAATGACGGAGGGGTGAAGGGAAGCATTCAGAATGGTGCCCCAATGGGTGTTGCCTGCTTTCATTATTTTCTAACATCCTTTTCTGGTGCTGTGTGGATTTCCAGTTCATTATGTAAATTCCCTGCATGTTTTCCACATTGAAACTTGTTCTATTTATCCTTATATGAGATATAACAAGAGACTAAATGGGGGAGCTTGGGAGGGGCACATAGGCATACATATTTATCGTAACCGAGAGTTTTCCTTTGCAGGTGAAGGTAATCTATCTCCCACATAGGATGGGGAGCTTGTTTATTCCCTCATATTTATTAGACCGCAAGACTTACGAATAAAATCAAACACTGATATACCCATCCCAGGCAAGCCTGGCTTTGTGGTGACATAAACTTCTTTTTCTTGAACCTACAAATACATTTTTTTGATTGGTTATTTTTTATTGTTATTGTTATTCTATTACAAATGTCCCGAATTTTTCTCCTTTGCCCTCCTAAACCAAGCCCATGCCCTGCTCCCACAGTCCATCCCCACACCATTGTGTGTGTTTGTGGGTCATTCATGCATATTCTTGACTAGTCTGTTCCCCTTCTTTGCACCACTATCCTCCTACTCCCTCTCCTCTGGCCGCTGTCAGTCATTCCATGTTTCCATGTCACTGGTCGTTTAAGTTAAAAATATAAATCACACAGAGAGTAAAACCAATGTGAGTGTGTACAGCAGGGGGATAATGACAGAGAAAGGGTATGTTCATAATCTCTTAATGCATGGTGTCGTGAGCACACATCTTGCCCTCGTCTGGCAAGGCAGTCACAGGTTCTGGTATGTTACAGCATAAATAAATACTGAAAACAAAGTAAATGAAGTAAACATGAAAAAGGAGAGAGTGTCGTGCAAATCTGTAATCAACAAATGGCAATATTTGAAAATATAACAGGCATTAGAAGACAGAGTTGATTTGTACCTTTTGTTTGTAAAAGTAACACTTTCTTATTTTGACAAAATGCTATAGATATATATGTAGCCAAAAGCGCAAGTCTCCACCCACCTGTCTCTCTGCTTCGACCGTTTCCCAGAGGGTCACACTGAGACACTGACAAAGTGAAAACGGCAGTGGTATCTTACTAGACCAGGTACCACTTTGATTCACTTCTTAACACACATTTTTTTAATCATGAAAAAACATGTAAAAGTAGAGAGAATAGCAAAATGAATGCTTATGTACTCATCATCCAACTTCCACAATTATTAACCTTTTGCTTATTTTCATATTTACTTCTTAAGATGAGAAGTCCAAAATATGGGTGGCAATGGAACCAGCTTACACAGAGTATAACTTATGCAGTGTGCTTTGGTGATGTGAACAATGTACATTCTGTTTGCACGAAACCCAGAGAAGGAGCTGGAGAATACAGGGTACTCTCTGTGAGTAAGTTAACTTTGCCCCGAGTGGAGCTACTGTGAAGACCGCTCACTTGTGCTCTTACTACCTTTGTTGTCATCACTGTAACCTTAGTCCTTAGTTCAGTACCTAGCATATCGTAGGTGCTCAAAGACTGTTGCTGAATGCATGAGCCTCATTCCCAGTTTAGATCAGGGCAGCATGATGGAGGCCATGCACAGCAGTGTAACTGACCTGCGCAGAGTACTTCCTGTTGTGTCTGAGGTGCTTACTATGTGCTATGCACCTGTGCTTACACGATGTTAGGTCCTAGTCCAAGTGCCTTACAGGCAGTAACTCATTTAATCGTTGCAGAAACCCAATAAAAAAGGTACTATCTATTACCATTTTTTGTGTGTTTTATAAGTATGCAACCAGTAAGTTACTCAAGACCACATGGATAGTAAGGGGTAGATCTGAGGGTCAAGCCCAGCCAGTGGCTCCAGAGTCTGTGAACCTAGTACCGCTCTTTGTTGTTTCCCCCTCGAATGTGTCTGAACACCACTGATGGAGCACTGAACACACAGGGGTACTTTGGTAAGAGGTGGGCATACCAATACTGACAGATTAACTCATAAAATCACTCATTTGCAGTAGCCTAATAATGGAACAGACTTTTTTTTTAACAGGCTTTGTCATTTTTCATGAACACGAGGCACTTCTGAGGGAATGCCCGAGACTCATTTCATTGAGACCCTGCCAACTTCTGGCCTTAAGGCCATCCAAGGCGCATCATTTCCTTCCAAGACTTCTAAAGGGGGCTCTTCCCACGGCCTGCAGGTTCTGGTTGGCATTCAGAGGAGACACTATCATCTAAAGTGAGACGTGGAAAAGGAAGTGCCATGAATGGTAACTAAGGCCGAGAGAGAAGAATTGTTTGGAGGTAGAGGTGGAGAAAAACTACCTTCTCCACATCAGGCCCCATCTCCCTCCCTCTTATCCAACCTTGCCAGAGCCCATCCTGTTTTCTCTGCTAAGTTTACTAGCAGGAAGCGAGGAGTTTCTTTCAGGATACTCCTGCCCCTGACAAATAAATAAGTCCTGGATTAAATATTAGTGCATGTACGCGGTGGAACGCCACGCCACCATTAAAAAGAACAAGATGGAGCCCCGAGGGTTAATGTAGAGTGATCTCCAGGTTATATTTTTAAAGCGAAGAAAGCTAACCCTCAAACAGTATTTATGCCAAGGCTACTCTTTGTGGACTGGGGAGGGTGATACAGCTATACTTGCACGCGCCTAGAATTTGCTAGGACAAAAAGGAAAGGACATGCTTACCTCTGCCAAAGGAAGGGCTTTTCATTCTAAACCTTTCCATACGTAAAAAAAAAAACCCCAGAAAACTTTAATCATACACATGCATTATATTTCAGAGTTAAAGTATTTCCATTGTTAACCTGGCAGTGCAGGAGAGTAAATACAGTATAATATTTTTTAAAATAGCAGAACAAAAGCAGAAGTTTACATTAATTGTGAACTTCAGAATGGGTTTGGACTGGATGTAGAAATAATACTAATTCTACCTCTTCGTCTCCCTAAAGGATGGTCCTTTAAGTTGCCATTCAAAGCACCTGAGAACTAGGAGACAGGGATCCAGAACGTCCCTATTTAATTAACTTTGGGGACATCTAACGCCATTCCCCACATGTGGGGAGAAATGGAGAGGAAAGAAGGAACAAATGTGGTCCGAAAAGAATCCGAGTTCTCCTCCTAACAGCGCCACACGGAGTCTACACATGCAGAGAGAGTTGTGAAGTTTGGTACAGGGCGTTCTGGGTGCCAGGGTCTGGGAGTTTTCGCTTCACCGCTTCTCTAGTGAAGCCGGCTGCTGGGCCTCTGTCCCCTACCCCTGACGGCGTATCTTGGCTGGACACTGTGCTCTGAAAAGGGCCTGGTGTAAGGCCCAAGAAGAGTAACGCTAGGGGCTCCTCGTGGGGTAACACGAGGGACAAAAGCCTGGCGGGACCGGGACCCTCTCGCCCGCCGTGGGTGCGCCAGAGTCCTGGGCCCCTCCAGATCTCTGGAGGCCCGAGGTAGGTGTTTGGAGCAAGCCGGGTTGGGGGAGGGGGCTCAAAATTAAATGCCTTTGGCGACTAGACAGGTAACTTAAAAACACTTGAAGAAGCCAGGTAGACGGGAAAACAGCGGGAACTTTGAAAACTGGGCAAGTGCGTATTGTGACTAAAGGCGTTTAGATTCAGGTTTTTAAACTACACCCGTTCTACTGGAGTTTGGGATCCCGGTTCCCTTAGGCATAGTATCCGCTTTTCCTGGCTGCTTCAACCTGCTGCCAATCCTCAACCGGCCCCAGCCTCTGGAGGCTAGCGTGGCGCCTAAGACCGTACCAAACTTTGGCTCGCGGCCTGAGGGCGCAGTGGCCCTCGTTGAGCTCCCAGTACTGCTCCCCAATATTGCAGTGGTCCAGCAACCGACGCTTAGAAACTGTTACGGGCTACATTTTATTTTTGCCAGAAACAGGGTTGCTGTGCCCGAGACGTTCTCCTCTTCCTCGAGCGACCCGGGGCCAGGAGCGCTTCCGGGCCCAGTGGGGATATAAGGTGATGTATCGGGTGTTGGGAGCCCGGAATCCAGGCCCCGTACCCGGCTAAAGGCCGGCGGTCAACGGGGCGGGGGGAGCCCCGCCTCTGAGCCGGTACTGGGTCCCGCCCCGCCCCTCGTCCTGCCCCGCATGGCCCCGCCCCCGGGCTCTAGAGTTTCGGCCCTGGCACTCGCCCAGCACTGAGTCCCGGGACCCCGGGAGAGCAGGCGGTGTATGGTTTTGTTTCCTCTGCCCGCGCAGGGCATCACTCGCGCGCTACAGCAAGTCCAGGGCTGCTCTGCAGCCGGGACAGCCTTTCCTGCGGGCACCCTCATACGCCCCCGCAGCCACCCCGCCGGGACACCTTCGCTCTACGCGCCCCGGAATCCTGCGCTGCGGCGCGCGTCCCACCTCCACGCCTTCGTTGCGGGGCGGGCCCGGGAGAAAGAACCGTGGTCACTGCGCCCAGCGCGAGGTGCAGGATGGAGAGCAAGGCGCTGCTGGCCATCGCTCTGTGGCTCTGCGTGGAGACCCGGGCTGCCTATGGGGGTAAGGAGCCCGCTCCCTAGGAAGAAGGCGGAGAGGTCGGGTGCGGGCGGAGAGACGGGCTTTCGGAGAGAACCTGGAGGCCGGATCTACCTCGGAATCCGGGAGCTGGAGGGTTGAAAGTGACCTGACACTGTGTGTTCCTTCATTTGCCAGTGAGGAGACAGGCTCAGCGACCGGCCCAAGATTACCTAGAAAGTTCATGGTCCCCTGAGCCCGGTTCCTTCTCCACGACTCTGGTCTCGGACAGGAGTGTGTCCCGCGGACCCGACGCATCCTAAGGCTCTCGGGAGGCGGGTGTGGGAAGGGGCCCCAGGCTGGCAGGAAGGGGGGCTCCAGCAGGCGGGAACGGGCGCTGAAACGTCGTCCCGCTGCTCGCACCACCCTCGCCCCGGCGCAGGGAAGGAAGCCTTGCAGGGAACCCCAGCCAGTTCGCTGGGATCGCCGTGTGCACTTAGCTTTGCCTCTGTAGGAGGCAAGCGGCGACCTGGGGCTGCTTCCCTTTTGGCTCAAACTCACATACACACCCACTGTGTAAGGTGGAGTCCAGGGGGAGGAAAACATTTTTTCCCTCCTTGGTGCAGGACGCCACTTTCCTCGCAGAGAGAAGGAGAAATTGGGGCTTGGACCCGGGACTTTGACAGCTTCCCAGAGTGTCTCCAAGTAACAGTCACGTAGTAAAAACCATCTTTCAAAGCGCTTTGGTCCTTGCGGTAAACGCAAGGTCAGAAAACTTACTCCAGGGGACTTAGTACCTAGATTTAGTTCCACTCCGACTCTCCTTGTCACCAAATATTTATCTCCTTCAAGATTAGGAGCACATATGCTCTTGATGAAATAATTTTCTTTCTCTTTTTCTTTCTTTCTTTCTTTCTTTCTTTCTTTCTTTCTTTCTTTCTTTCTTTCTTTCTTTCTTTCTTTCTTTCTTGTTTCTCTTTCTTTTCTTTTCTTTTTTCTTTTTCTTTTCTCCTCCCTCCACTCTCTGCCTATCTGTTTTCTGCAGCCGCAGTTTGCTGATTTCCAGATTTGCACTCTTTGGAGGGTGAGACAGGGGAGAGGGCGGAGAAAATGGGAAAAAAGTCAAATAATTAATTCAGGAAATTCCTTATATCACAAGAAAAGAACCAGGTCTTTAAAAAAGACACACGTATAAAGTAACACGATCATCTCTTTCTAGTCAATGAATTTTCTTAATTATTTGGTTCACCAGGGCCAGCTACACCACGGACACTCATTTGTTCCTGACAAGCCCTCTCTCTTTGCCCTTTATGGGGAGAGAATGAAGGTCTGGAACATGTGGCTGTGTATCCCACAAAGAAGTGAGTTGCGTTTAAGCCTGGGGTGTTTCCTTGTGCAGCAGTAGTGAACTAATCACGTTGTCCTGAATATAATGATGAGGTTGCCCTTTTGGAGTGTGTGACTTGCTTAATTGGATTGGACTATAATTGGTGCCATCAAATTCTAGAGACAGAGGCACTGTTGTTTTTCCTTCCTGTCTTTGGAAGGGTAACAGTGCACAAATTAATTCATTTTGGCTATGGGATTTGAACATAGAGGGGCTTTTTACTGAGCAGTAGCACATGTACTTCTTATAATTATTTCTTTAGAATTTCTGAAGAGTAGAACCCAGACTTGCCAATGAAAATGAATGAAACTTAATGGAGAAAAAAAAAATTGAGCATTGGCTGCACATACAAGTTCAAGTTGAAAGTTACAAAGTTATTGATAGCCTCATTGCATACTTTTTTTGGTTGTTGATGTGGCTTTAGGATAGTATGATGTTAAAGACTATACTTTCAGGGATCATTTCTATAGTTCGTTACTAGAATAGTATGATGTTTTGGCTTCTCATGAAAAATACCTTAACTTTTTTTTTTTTAACATAGGAAAGTATATCTAGAGTGTGAAATAATCTGTTGCAGTAATTTATGAGGATCTTTAAGAATCTCTTATTTTGGTGGTAGGGTGGGCAGAACTTAGTCTTTACTACCACTTTTTTTATTTTTCACATGAATGTGTTCAAATAATGGATTCTTTCTCATTTGGATCATTGTGAAAATTATTTTAAATTACTGTTTTCAACCTGTTTCTCATGTTGGAAAACCTAGTGGTTTTCGGTCAAGTTTTATATCTGTTTTCATCCAAATGAATTGTTTTCATTTTCCTTTTCTGAGACAAAGTGGGACTCCATTTTTCTTTTGCTTTTAAACATTTTGCTTTATTGTTTGTCTACTTTGGGGGTAGTTATTTCCTTCACATTGGAAAGTGCTGTGCTAATTAAAAGAATATGGCTACCCAAGACCAGTGGTTGTCCCAGACTGGCCCATAGGCCATGTATGATCGAGTCACCTGAAACGCTTGTTAAGATGCAGATTTGTAAGCCCAGGGATATTCTGACAGATCCTAAATTCTAGGGTCCATTGCCTGAAACACAAGTCAGTGCCAGTGCCAATTAGTTTTTGAGATTTGTTGACATAAGTTAATTTACAGATTTTAAAGATTTTTCATTACATATTTTTACTATGTTATTTATCAACAAATCTACAGTTATGTCAGCAACCTGCTTTGCATGTCTGGGTGAGTCTGTGAGAACACATGTGATCAGTTGCTCATTTTGCCTGCAGCTTGTTCACAATGGGATCCATAGATTCAACGCATTGGATATTTGCACTGAATATTTGCTCATACTCTGTTTACTCATACTCTCTCATATTTGTTAATCCCCTCTTATTTGCCCAACAAGGTCAATGCCAGTTTAGGCCTAGAGAGTCATTTGTACTTAGCTGATATGAGTTAACAATCATACTAATCTTGGGTGCTTACCAAGCATTAATCTTTTTAAGGTAGTATTTTGAAGATCCAGATATCAGTTAAGCCTATAGCATCATGAACAGTTTTTCTTTCTCTGATGCTTTTTCAACACCTTGTGGCTGGTTGCACTTAGTTGACTAGAACTCAGTTTCCTTGCTGTGGAGTAACCTAACCCACAGCGAGGAATCTGTCCCACAGTATTTTTAGGTAAAATCAGATTTCTTGTGTTCCATGCTCAGTATCAGGAGAAACTCAGAGCTTTGATTATTAAGTGGAGATTCCTCAGTTGTAGTTTATTAGCATTATAGTTTTTCTAGTCTCATTCTCTGAGGAAAAGTATATTAATAAGCATGTTACATGACATTAGAAAATGTTTTCTTTTATTAAGTTCCTCTCACCTAGTTTTTGGTTTTTTTTTTAAGAATTTATTTATTTATTATTTTCAGAGAGAGAGAAAGGTAGGGAGAAAGAGAGGGAGAGAAACAGAAATGTATGGTTGCCCCTCACATGGCCCTCACTGGGGATCTGGCCTGCAACCCAGGCATGTGCCCTGACGGGGAATTGAACCAGGACACTTTGGTTCCCAGCCCGCACTCAATCCACTGAGCTACACCAGCCAGGGTCACCTAGTTTTAATGTAGTCTTTCAACCTTGGCAGTTCAGTTACCAGAGGAAGTACACTAGTAAATTGATAAAGGAAAATGAGACAAGTTTGTGGATACTCCTATCCCCTCCAGGGTACATACGAACTACGCCGAAATCTCTCTAAGTAGTACTCATTAATCAGCAATTTAGTCGAATGTGTGCATCCTATGCTTTATAAGAAATGTCAGTGGGTCCTTTCCCAAGGGAGTGAGATCATCAGATGAAGGTTCATTTGGTTTCAATGTCCCATATCCTTTTGTAAGACCTTGAAGTTGGCAATGCAGGAAAACAGGAACTCCACCCTAGCTCCATGAATTGCAGAACTGTTGTGTTGGTTTATGACCATCTGCCCATTCTTCCTGTTATGACACAGCTTGTGAACTTTTACTGAGAATGGTGAAAAGTAAATTCACAGGTTTATACAATGATTTGCTGAAAAGGTCTTTTAAATTTATGGAGTGTGCATTGTTTATGGAAGGTGTTTCCTATTGGGTCTGACTCAGTGGCAACTATATTCATTTATTTAATTTGTTTCTAGGTTTGCCTAGTGTTTCTCTTGACCCACCTAGGCTCAGCATACAAAAAGACATCCTTACAATTGTGGCTAATACGACTCTTCAGATTTCTTGCTGGTAAGGATTGGTTTTAGATATGTATTTCCTATGTTAAGTAACTTGTTATTGAGTGAAAAATAATTTCCATATAGTATAATTGATTTATATTAATTGTTTATAAGTAGCTGAGTTTCTAAAAAATGGTGTAATAATGAAAAAATGAGAAAGGTCTTCTCCCAAAATTCTGCACAGTTTTGCTGGCATTTTTTTTCTAGTGCCCTCTGCTAACACACACACACACACACACACACACACCAATAACCAGTATAGTATATAGTAGAAACTCCATAAATATTGAATGAATAAATGAAATTAGTACATAACTTTAAGTGATAGAATTGAAGAAGTTTGGGGCCATATTTTATAATAATCACAGTGGCTCTTGGGCATCTGTTTAGCTATTTTCAAGGACTTCATGTCCTGATAAAATTCTGACTGTAGTAGCAATTTACTAGTTAGCTCTCAGTGTTACTGAGCGCCTGTTCTGCACAGGTAATGACTTCATAATGTGGCTTGATATCCTGGAATGCCTCTCTTCTGACTTGCTAGCAAGAAGCCGTGCTATTACTGATTTTTGCTAAGTAGGGAAAAAGGCCTTTATGAGGAGAAGAAGAGGCCTTTAAATGTTGCCTTTCAACTCCTACCCTGGAAAGAAAAGTCAAAGACCTTGGGGTTTCACGTAGCGATTATTCAAAAGCTTGTCAGGACCAGCGTGTTTTGGCAGAGTGATGGGTAGAGGCGAAGTTGCTCTCCAAGAAGAGTGCTGGAGGCTCACCAAGAGCCTCGGGCAGCTGATTGCCATTGTTTATGATTGTAGAATATCAAGTGTTTAACACAATGACACAGATCTATTTTAGATTGCAGAGGGTGAAGGATACCCTAGTCCGTTATCAAGGGTAGGTCACTGACACCCAGCCCTTGGGAAAAAAGCACACTAGCAGGTGCTGTTTCTCTAGTCTTGCTATTTCAACACACATTTCTCAGTAGATTTTCCTTTTCCCCTCAACAGTAAAGAATCCTTAAAGACTTCATGATTTCATACTGCTTTTTTAAACTCTGAATAAATATTACTTATGTTCTGAAAAAGCTATGAACGTCCATGGATGTAGTTGCAACTTCATGAAAATTTCAAGTTCTTTGACAGAAGGGTCAGTGATGTTACCTACTTCCTGACATTGACTGTCTCCCTTGGGACTCTGGAGAGAAATGCTGCAATGAAAGTAACCTGCGTCTTAAAACACTCCCCACAAGGCCCCATGAGGCTCCTAGAGAGCTGTAGCCCCTTCCTTCCTTCCTAACCTCGCTCCTCACTCTTCTGCTTGCTCGCTCTTATCTGGCCACTCTGGCTTGCTTGCCATTTCCCTAGTACTCCAGATACGTACGCACTCCGAGGCCTTTATGTTTGCCTGGAATTCTGTTCCTTCCGATACTCAACAGGGCCCACTTCATCGAGTCTCCTCCTCCCAGAACTCTCCACTCTTTTCTTTGCATTATCTGTATTTTGTCCATGGTGCTTATCACCACTGTTTAGAGAATACATATTAATTACTTTTTTTAAATGTCTGCTTTATTGCAGTTCATTTACTTTTTAATTGCCTGTCTCCTCTAATTAGACTGAGATTCCATAAAGGCATTGATTTTTGTGTGATTTGCACACTGCTGTATCTCCAGTCTTTAATAATGTTGGGCATATAGCACACACTTAATAAATATTTGTTTAATAAATGAGCGAGTAAATTAGTAAAAAACTCATGAATCCTTATGAGTGATTTCTGAAGCTGAGTCTACGGCTTTTTGTCATTTGTTGATATAACCTGACATTGTTGGTAGAAGTCTGTGTGACCCGGTGTATGTATGTTTGAGAACAGAGCCTTCTGTGTTGCTGTTGTTGTTGTTTCTTATTAAGAAACAGCCTCATAGTGTGGCATTTCACAGTAATACTTTCCTGGAATTCATTTTTCAGGGGAACGAGGGACTTGGACTGGGTCTGGCCCAACAATCAGAGTAGCTTTGAGAAAAGAGTGGAGGTGACCAACTGCAGTGACAGCCTCTTCTGTAAGACACTGACAATCCCAAAAGTAATCGGAAATGATACTGGAGCCTACAAGTGCTTCTACCAGGACACTGACGTGGCCTCGATTGTTTATGTCTACGTTCAAGGTAAGTGGTTGGAAGGAATTCATTTCCTACATTGATGTACAAGTTATAAAACACAATACGCACAAAGAAGAGTCGGAGTATGACAGAAGGCTCGTCCTGAAGGCTCCTGGCCAACAGGAATATACAGAGTTCTCCCCCAAGGCTTCCTCTGAGAATCAGACTTATTGATTTGTTCTGGAGCGTGGGCTGTGTTACATCTCTTTTGTCCTTGCCCAATTAGTTTTGTTCTGATCTTTGTTTCTAAGGGAAATCTGTGTTCACAATTGGCTGTGGGGATTTATAAAAAGTCTTCTGATGTTTGAGGAAAAAAAAACCCTCAGAAATACTTAAAAAGGAAAGTTCAGAGTGAATTATAGAGAGGTTTCTGTGGAGAGATAGGTTATCTGCAGTGGTAAGAGATTTTCCCAAGAATGCACAGGGAAACAGCCCAGGACTCTGGGCCTTTTTTGTACATAGGAACTTTTCTTTTCCCTCTTATACTTTGTAATAAACAATTCCATAATCTGGTGCAAATGAACATGCTGTGTCAAAGGGCCTTCGAGGACAGTGTTTCTTTCCTCGGTTTGTGTGGTCTGAGATGTTGGATGATAGGCCCTATCTTTCTAGAGTTGACAGTTGGGATTAACACCATGGAGGCCACCTTAACATCCATGTAGGATCAGAACGCAATACTACATGTGTTCAGTATTTGTAATGTGAATGATTCTTGCTTCTGTGTTTCAAGACTCTTCTACTACCCGAATTTCCCTGTGAAAACCTGTCTTAACTTACAAGATACCTATCATATAATTTAGAGGAATGTAAGTGTTGTATGTAGTATTTTGCTTGGATGTACTAAATGTTTTTTTCAGTGAGGATGAGCTTTTCAGATATATTATTTGTACATGTACACAACTCTTTAAATCTTAGAGGATGTGAGGTAGGTGAAGAGGGCTTCAACTTTTTTCCAGAAGCATCTTTTACAGAACAAGAATATCGTCAGCTTTGGAAAACGCACATGCATATTTCCACTGACATTTCGAGAATTCGGTATAGTCAGTGCAATGGAAATGTGGAAACCCCGTCAAAATAATGTATGCCATTCCTGGATTGTAAAATATTTAAGGATTATTTTTGCTCAGGGTAAGCACAGTCCAGGACAGAATTCTGTGCCCTCCTCCTCTCCTCTGCAGAATTTGAAAGAGACAAGGCTCAGATCTTCGAGAATTTCTGGCTCCTTTTGATCTGGCAGTCTTGGGAGACCAGGCTTTCTCAGAAGATTGCAAGGATTTCCTGCTTTTAGCCTGTCTGGAAATAGACTACAAGATGAACCTCTCCCATAATACCTCCTTATTTCCTTCTCCCTGGAGTCAGGAAACCTGGAGACATGTGAAAATTCATTTCATGAGTTTCAGTAAATATTTTATTTTGAGAGGATGGGTGGTTGTTTGGGTTCCTTTTGTTTATTTCCTTTTCATGGGATACTGAAATAGAATTGATTTACCAAATAGCTTTAGTCTTACGTCAAGGGGTTAATTCAGTTTGCAAAGGCTTCTGTAAAGCAAGCAAAAGACTTGCTCTGTAAGTAAGATGTATAACGTTTCCTAGCTTATAGATAAAAGGTAGATTCTACGAAGAAGTAGCAGGCTCTAGCACTGTTTATTTGTACACTGCCCATCTTTGGTGTGCCATCAAATTCTGTTTCCTGTCTAAGAGGGGAGCTGATCAAGAGTTTGGTCATGAAGCTTAACAATGGGAAAGAAAACACTTAAGTATTCCCTATGGACAGCCCTTTAATGTCCCCTCCGGTCCCCATCTTACTTCCCTAGCTTTCTGACCCCACTCCTTCCAGCGATGGATGGAGCCAGGAAGTGGGTCCTGGCCTCACAAAATAATGGCTGTGGCATGTGGTGGGCTGGATTGGCTGCCTTTCTGTGCTTTCCAGCTGGAAAGGAAATCAAACTTCTGCTGTTGCAGAGAATTAGTGGCCTTGTCCCCTTTGGTTTAATGAACTCTTCCTTCACTCGGACCAACCGTCTTGAAGAGCGCTGAAGATGCTAAGTCAGGTGTGTTGGGCGTAGCAGCGTGAAGCATTGCCCTCTGAGGTTTGAAGCAGGGCTTCTCTCCACATCAGCTCTGCCTCTGGGGGTGGAAGAGTATCCCAGGAGTGTATTAAAATGTATGAACAATGTTTGAACGACATTAATTCTCTTGTTTTCTTCTCACTCTTTGCCGTGGTGGTTTTCATGTTTTTGTCATGGAAGATATTAATGACTGCTCAATCTTAAACTAAATGCAATAACTAATAAACAATATTTTGTAAAGAATCTCATATGTAGTCTTCACAATTTTAAAATACCCACATAAAACATTTCAAAAATTGTTAGTTATTTCTTGTTTATTTTAAAGGTCTTGTGGGATCCATTCATTTGTTTTCATGGCATTCACGTTCTTTGCCTAAAGAAAGAAAGCATGAATTTAAAAAAAAAATTTAAATTTATTTTTTTGTTGTTCAAGTACAGTTGTCTCCATTTTCCCGCCACCACTTTCCCCCGCCCCACCCACCCCTACCTCCTGCCCTCAATCCTGTCCAACTTTGGCTTTGCCCGTGGGTCCTTTATACATGTTCTTTGATGACCCTTTCTTTCTCCCATTATTTCCTCCCCCCCTTCCACTCTGGTTACTGTCAGTTTGTTCTTTATTTTAATATCTCTGGTTATGTTTTGCTTGCTTGTTTGTTTTGTTGATTAGGTTCCACTTTTAGGTGAGATCATATGGTACTTGTCTTTCACAGCCTGGCTTACTTCACTTAGCATAATGCTCTCCAGTTCCATCCATGCTGTTGCAAAGGGTAGGAGCTCCTTCTTTCTTTTTGCTGTGTAGTATTCCATTTTTTTAACATCAGTAACTTCAGTAAGTAAAGTGTAAAGATTTAAGTTTACATTTACTTTAAAATTTATGTATGAAAAATATAGTGCATAAAAAATGTATGTGTGTATAAAATGAAGATTGCTTTATTTTGAAACGTATGCTCCTTTATTTTGAAAAATTATAATGATTGATCTGTTTAAATGTGAAACCTATAAAATATAATATAGTTATTGGTGATCCTTGTGTAAGGAGTCAATCCCATTCTGAGAGTTTTATTTCAGGTGTTTCTCTCTCTCTCTCTCTCTCTCTCTCTCTCACACACACACACACACACACACACACACACACACACACATCCCTCCTGCAGGATGTCCTTGGAGCCATGTATCAACCGGCAGATTGATGTAGGGACTCCTTTGCAAAGTGTGAAATGTTGTTCCCAATCATTCACTTCTTGGGTCAGAGTTTTTGAACCTGAAGGAGAATCATTAACTAAATGGAATTAAATTTTCTAGTAAATGCCATTAACTAAATGGAATGAAATTTTCTTTTAGATTACAGATCTCCATTCATTGCTTCCGTTAGTAACCAGCATGGAGTTGTGTACATCGTGGAGAACAAAAACAAAACTGTGGTGATTCCATGTCGTGGGTCCATCTCAAACCTCAATGTATCACTTTGTGCAGTAAGTTCCATCTTCAATTATATCTTATATTTGCATAATTTTAAGCCAATATGAAGATGGGTAACTTGTTTATAATATAAAATGAAGAATGAGATTGAAAGATACTTTAGGAAGGGTCGAAATGACAATAAATAAAACTAATTTGTATTCTTAAAAATGTCAATTTTTAGTGGTCATTATACATGGTTTCACTTTTGGATGGCATTCGATTAAATATCTGATGTTTCTTCTTCTCCCCAGAGATATCCAGAAAAGAGGTTTGTTCCTGATGGGAACAGAATTTTCTGGGACAGCAAGAACGGCTTTACTATTCCCAGCTACCTGATCAGCTATGCCGGCATGGTCTTCTGTGAAGCAAAAATTAATGATGAAAGTTACCAGTCTATTATGTACATAGTCGCAGTTGTAGGTAAGAGGACAGTTCCTTTCTAATTCATTATTACCACACAAAAAAGGTTGGTTTCCTATACTAAGATCCTGGAGATTAAGGTATAGGGTGAAGGCCAAGGGATTTAAAAAAATGTATTAACTCAAGACATGGTGTTAGGCAACTCATGATATCTATTTTTTTTTTAAATCAAATAAACCGATGTGCAATCAAGGTTTTCTCTTCTCTTGCCAAGACCAAGGATGAAAAAGAATACTATTAACTGAGGCATATTTTATGGAAAATTTAATGTTCAGAACATTGCTTGGCATTGATTATTTTCATTAAACGTATTTTATGGAAAGGTCAGCAGTTTACTAAAGCTGGCACCATTGGCTATTGACTACTCAAATTTTACTATTTTTCTATTCACGGGGCTACAGCATTTTTGAGATCCCTGCAGATCTGCTTTGTAAATCTCTATAGGCCGTTTTTCTGGGAGTTCCCAAGTATTGGTAAAGCCCTCAGGGAGAGAAGATGTGACACATTTTAAAGCTGCATCATTTTTGGAAAAACTTGTGCCAAGTCATAAATTTGTTTTCCTTCTCACTTTCTGTTTTTTCAACTTACTTGCTCCAGGGTCCAAGATTTATGATGTAGCTCTGAGCCCCTATCACAGAATTGAGCTGTCTGTTGGAGAGAAGCTTGTTTTAAATTGTACAGCGAGGACTGAACTGAATGTGGCGATTGACTTCAACTGGGAATACCCTTCTTTGAAGGTAACACTAACAATTTAAAGCAGTATTTATCTAAATACTTTGATAATCAGTTCCAATCGAGTTTGCTTGCGAGAGATAGGGATCTCGCTAGGCAGATAAAATGTAAATGCCTTAACTCACACACACACACACACACACACTTTAAGAGAATTGAAGAACAGACTGCATTAATGAAAAAGAAAGTGCAGTGCCAAGAACTCTGCCCTACTCTGCTACACTCAGGTTGTGAAGATTAGTTTTCTCTGGGTGATTGCCTCTTCCCGGTTTGCATTATTTCTCTGTCCTGAAAAGTCCTTAATGTATTTTCCCTTTAAGGACATTTCTCCTCAAGAAGTGCATGAGCCACACTTGTCCTTAAATAACAGTCCTGTTTGCCCGTGTTTCTGCAGCTCATGCCCATCTCACTCCCTCTGTCTCAGGTTTTAAAAACCCTAATTCACTTGGTTCTATTTATTTCTCCTGAAACTAAATATATTTGTTGTCTACCTATGTTATAAGTTCCGAAGTCTTTATTAGTAGCATTAAGTAGTGTTCACCAAGGGCCAAGACTTGATGTTCTGGGTATCTAGAAGCTACTGGGTAATGTTATGCTGGACTTTGGAAGTTCAGTAAACTGTTTTTCAGCATCACCATGCGAAGCTTGTAAACCGGGACCTAAAAACTCAGTCCGGGAGTGATGTGAAGAAGTTTTTGAGCACCCTGACGATAGATGGTATAACCCGGAGTGACCAAGGGCTGTACACCTGTGAGGCTTCCAGTGGGCTGATGGCCAAGAAGAACAGCACATTCGTCATGGTCCATGGTAAGCTAAGATCTCCTTTGGGATTATGCAGTACTTTGGAAAGTGAGATGATTTAAATAAATTTAGTGATTCAGGTCAGCTAGTGATTCCTGTTTTGTTCATTCAGAAGATATTTTTGAACTCTTGCTAGGCAGGCCACAGGACCTAGAGGTCAAGCATAGCTTGGGTTTAAGTTCCAATTTTCATGATGAGATGAGCCAGCGTATCACTAATGCTCACTAAATAGTACTTGCAGTAGCTGCTGTTGCTGCTGTTATTGCTATAATGTGCAGAATGTTATTATCTAAGATAGTTTTTAAGTTTTCATTTTACTGCAAGGCAGAGGATCCTACTTGAGTAAGCATGGGCTTTGCCTTTGGAAAAACCTGGACTGACTTACTTTCTGTGGGGCTTTGAGCAAATAACTTAATTACTCATTAATCACTTATTCTCTTTCACTCATATGCATGTCTCAGTTTAGATGATAATTTATGTGGCACCCAATTTATGAGCCTTGGTAAGGATTTGGGGCTTTATAATGTGGGAATGCATAGAAGGGTTTTAAGACAAGACAGAGACATGTTCTGGATTATGTTTTTGTAGGATTACTGTTTTTTTTTTTTAATGTGGTATACTTTAGGGAGGTAAGGGCAAGAGTAGGGAGACTAGTTAGGAGGCTAATTGCCATAATCCGGATGACAGATGGTGGGTGGCTTGGACAAAAGTGGTGGAGGTAGAAGTGGTGAGAAGCGATCTGATTTTGGATGTATTTTAGAAGTTAGAGCCAATAGAATCTGCCTGTTACTTTGCTGGCTGTGGAGTGTGAGAGAAAAAGAATGGAAGATGACCTTTGGGTTTTTATCATGAGCAGCCGAGTGCATGGTGATTTTACTTACTGAGATTTGGAAGATTGAGAGAGGAGTAAGATTAGGGGAAACAGGATTGGGTGTGTTTGTTTGGAGATGCCCATTACACATCCCAAGGGAGATACGTAATGTATAAACCTGGTACCCAGACAAGTCATGGCAGGAGACGTAAGTTTAGGAGCATGAACCTCAGGCTGGAGGACGGGTAGATAAAGAGAAGGGGTCTGCGGACTGAGTCCTGGGGTGCATGGTGGGGCATGTGTAGAGTGTCATGAAAGCAGAGGAGAAGCAGTACCCGAGAGTCCTAGGGGGACTTAGAGAAAGCTTCACAGAGGGAAACCTGCTTGAATTGAGACTTGAGCAGTTGGTAAGCTTGCGGAGTGCACTTGGAGAGAATGCAGACCAGAAGCCTGGTGGTGTGGGAGGAGCTGAGATGTGACCAATAGCAAGTAGTATGGGCAATCTTTGAACTTTGACCCCCCAGGCCTTTGATTTTTTGCTTGAAATGAAATAATAGCCCAAATGACCACTTACATTAAGTTGACATTTTTGAGAATAACTATTTTTATTTTCTTTCAGAAAAACCTTTTGTCGCTTTTGATAGTGGCATGGAATCTTTGGTGGAAGCCACCGTGGGAGACCATGTCAGAATCCCTGTGAAGTGCCTTGGTTACCCAGCTCCAGAAATAAGATGGTAACTCTTAGAAATAAATGCAAAGCATTGTTCTACATGAAAGTAGATCTTTAGATTGTATAATTCCTGGGTTTTTTTCCCCCCAAAGGTATAAAAATGGAAGAGCCATTGAGTCCAATCACACAGTTAAAGTGGGACATGCTCTGACTGTTATGGAAGTGAGTGAAAAGGACACAGGAAATTACACTGTCGTTCTCACCAATCCCATCTCAAAGGAGAAGCAGAGCCACGTGGTGTCCCTGGTTGTGAATGGTGAGTCTGTAAGTTTTCCTTCTCTGCCCAACATTCATTATAAAGAGTATGACCATGTTTTCCTAAACAGCCAGGCCGCCATTCCTTTGTTGCCCGCTGCTTCCCTCGGGGCAGGACTGGGGCTCCTGTGTATAGAAATGCTCCAGAGCAGTAGCGTTGAAATGAGGTGTAGGAGAGTGTGTTCTCGACGTGTTTGCTTAAGAGGCCATGCAGATGAACCATTTGATGGTCACATGCAAGGTTAAAGTAGAAGGTGCCCTCCATGGCTAAATGCTGAGAATGCCTGCGGGGACCACTGGCAAGCCTAAGCGGCACCACCTTCGTGCCTGCCTCACGGAATCGCGTCTCTGGCTTTGCTAATGTGTAAGACTCTTCTTCAATTTTGTGGGAAGCTTCCAGTTTGATTTTGTAGTGGCTGTATTAGTGACACCAAGGCAGATCCATACTGTTAGCTGGTTGGAAGCTTTTCCATTTTTTTAAAAAAAACAGGAGTCTGTGATCTGACTCTGAGGCTGTAAAAGGAAGATACTAAGTTTTTGTTTTGAGGATGATTCGAACTTCGTTTTCCCAACCCCAACTGAACGATGTAAATAAGTTCTCTAGGTGGGGGGAAAGTGAGTTTTAGGGTCAAGTAAGTGTGGCAAATGCTACGTTGATGTAAAACAGGTGTCTTTATGGCAGGGCTTCTCAGGGCCTCAACTACACAAAGGCATTTTGCCCTTCTCCAAGAGGAGACACGTGGTCTTCAAGGTTTAACCGATTTACTTGTCCAAATCATCCCTCCCCCAGTAATCTCATTAATATCTTGTTCCAAACACGTTTCAGAAGTGATTCTCCGTTGTAATTCTTTGTTCTCCCTGCTGGCATGCATGTTCAAACTTCAGGATCTTCTCATGTGACATTAAGGTGCTTCCCCATATGTCCTGCCCCCTCCCTTGGGGTTGGCTTTATTACTTTGCTGGGACATCAGCTTCAGGGAGTATTTTAAAAGTAACGACTTCCAGAAATGTCCCTTAGAAACCACTCAGGAGTAGGGGATTGAGGAGTGAAGTTGGGAAGCTGATAAGTTAGGTGGGGAGAAGGAGATGAATAGAAAAAAAAAGATGTAAAAATGAACAGTGAATAAGCCTATCTTATTAATTCATGAATTCACTGAACATTTGACTCACCCTGGCATTGACCCAGCTATATAAAATCAACATAAAATACAGAAGTCAAGTTTTGAAAGTATAATCTAAGGCTTTCAGTTGAAACTGATGAGAAAATAGTTTCACATTAATGACTTTGGAGACAAAAAGGAAAGAAAAAAGGACAAAAGAAGGGAGGGGAAGAAGGAAAGGGAGACAGAGTAGGAGAAGAGGTGAGTGACTTTGGACATATATTGATCTTTGTTATGTTTTATTTTTCTCATGTGAAAATTGGAGAACAGTAACAGTGGTTGTGTGGATTAAATGAATTAATCAACGTAAAGCACTAAGAACAATGTTTGTTGCACATAAATGTATTCACTGTATTATTCACAACCATTGCCTTTCTTTTTGCCCTGATTTGTGACATTGGAAGGACAAGAACTATCCCTATAATATAGATGAGAAAAACTGAGGCACAGCGTGGTGAGATTTTCAGTCATTCAGTTTATTAGATTATTATTATTATTATTATTATTAGCGGTGGAGGTAGTAGTAGTAGCGGCGGCAGTATCACTAAAAGTCAGGTCTCCTGTTTCCAAGTCTAGATGTTCTTTGAAAAACCAAATGGGGGCAAAATTACCTGCTTAGAAAAATGTGGGCTTTAGTTGCTCAAAACTTCCACTTTCCATTCCGCAAATTTAATTGACATTTCAAAAGTTGTTTTTCCCATCTCCAGTCCCACCCCAGATTGGAGAGAAATCTTTGATCTCTCCTGTGGACTCCTACAAGTACGGTACCACCCAAACGCTGACGTGCACGGTGTATGCGGTCCCTCCCCCGAGTTCCATCCTCTGGTATTGGCAGCTGGAGGAAGAGTGCACCTACAACCCCATGTGAGTAGGGCCACACCCTCTTTCTTCTTGCCATCTTGCATTTCTTATAGCCAAGCTCTGCTAAGACTCCATTCTAAGCTGAGAAGGCTGTCTCTAATAAAAAAAGTTATCCCTCAGGGGGTGCTCTCAATCTCCTTCCATCTTTCTCTGTCTTACGTTTTAGATGTCTTTTCTTGGAGTAGCCCGCTCTGTGGTGAGCTGCTCTCTCACCATAGGTCAGCCCTGATGTACACCTCTCCAAATGCGGGCTCTTGGCTCACTTTGCTAGTCACCAGTCTTTGAGTTTTCTCCTTCTACCTATTAACTGCTGAATGCTTCATCTCTCCTTGTCTGTGAGAAGGTTCATCTTGAGGAAGTGCCGCTGGATTCAAGGGAGCAATAGAACTAGCTGCAGCCGGCCCTCGGAGGCTCAGGCCCAGCTTATCAGGTTCTAACACAAGTACCGACATCCTTAGGGAAAAAAACCCCAGCAACAACAAGCCACCTACACCACCCTAAGCAGTTCACTTCCTGTTGTTGTTTTTGAGATGGCCACTACTAGATTCTTCCTCCAGTGCTGACTGCTTCCTACCCAGAGGCCACCGTCCCACGGAGATTACTTTAAGAAGCCGAATGGTTTCTTAGTTTCCTTGCCTTCCTTTGAACTAAATTAACTTGAATTGTCTTGTCGATCCAATTTATGAATGGAGGTTTGTTGCCAGAATAGCGGCTTCCCTCCTGTATCCTGAATGAACCTACCTACACCTTCTTCCCACATTGCTGAGACCTATTTTTAATTGGCACCAAGTCTTGGAACAGGGTAGGATGCATTGGAAGTTATTTCTTTTTTTAAAAGAGGTTTTATTTTTACTTACTTGTAGAGAGAGGGGAAGGGAGGGAGAAAGAGAGGAAGGGAAACATGGATATGAGAGAGAAACATTGATCGGCTGCCTCTCACACACCCCCCACTGGGCACCTGGCCTTCTAAGAACATAATAACAAAAGTGCCACTCCGTTTCTTACTGTAGATGTGAATTAAAGAAATACTTAGTCGTTGTATGATCTGTTCTCTCTTTCTTATAGGCAAGCTATTTTAATGGCAAACCCATATACCTGTGAGGAATGGAGAAATGTGGAGGACTTCCAGGGGGGAAATAAAATTGAAGTCAACAAAAATCAATTTGCCCTAATTGAAGGAAAAAACAAAGTGAGTTTGAAATGCTTTAATATGAAGATCTGTCTCTCTTTCTCTTTTATGGAAGGATGGCATGGAAGCAGGGTTATAGCAATACATGAGGAATATTGGAGACTGATAATCAAATAAATCGGATGATAAAGTATTAGCATATTAGTCAGATTAAAAACACCACCGACTTTTAGAAGCACCAGTGACTTATTACTAGCTTAGAGTAAGATAAACACATGTGCCATTAAATCTATACATCCGTTGTAAGGTGACTCTGATTTTACAAGTATGAAAATGAGAAAATAATGTTATATTAAAACACATGGTTTCCAGAGCCCATTTTGTGTAACATGTGAGCTAAAATGACATAATTATACTTGCATGAATTTGAGAGTGGTCAATTTAGTTGTGTGAGTGCGAGAGGCAGGTCGTAGCCGTTGCGGGGATGGCTGTATTTTAATCTGAGTGCATGTGCATGGACACAGCCCCCACCGTTTATGGCCCGGGGTTTGTTTTTGTTCACAGACTGTAAGCACCCTTGTGATCCAGGCGGCAAATGTGTCAGCTTTGTACAAATGTGAAGCGACCAACAAGGCCGGGAGAGGAGAGAGGGTTATCTCCTTTCACGTGACCAGTAAGTGCTGCTCTCCAAGGGGTGGGCCGGGTCGCTCATTGAGGGGGTGCTAAGCTGTTTGCTTTCCTGTGAGTGCCATGGTGTTTAGGAAGAGGACTTGGGCTGATAACTGATGCTTTTGTTTATAAATTGAAACCCCCTAGGTAGCTCCGGGGATCATGTGAAGTAGGTATATCCAACTTCACTGGAGAGAGAATGGTTTCACACAGGCTTTTAAATCACGAGTTGCGCACAGTATTTTCATCGGAGTTTAGCACAGTGCTTGGCAGATGGGGTTCAGTCAACATTTGTAGGCTTACTGCTGACGTGGTGACAAGGTTGGGTTTTCTGGAGACAATTGAAATGACATAGGAACCGTGCCCTCCAAATGCTGGTGATTTTGTCTGTTTGTCTGAGTTTTATGGATAAGCTTTAGCTGATACTTGATAAATATTTGTAAAAATGTATTTACATTTCCAAATAATGTGTTTTGGTAAAATGATACTTTGGGGGACTTGAATTGTCCAGTTGGGTTGTCTTCTTGTACTACTTTGTCTGAGATTGTTGGAGCTTCACTTCTCCTTGTGCTTTCTAGAAGTTGAAGGCAACAGGAAGACAATAGTGTGCTTCCCAAGTTGAATGACTATCTTCTAACCCTGGGTTTTACATTTCAGAGGGTCCTGAAATCATTGTGCAACCTGGCACCCGGCCAACTGAGCAGGAGAGCGTGGCTTTGTGGTGCAGCGCAGACAGGGCTACGTTTGAGAACCTCACGTGGTACAAGCTTGGCTCACTGGCTCTGCCCACACCTGTTTGCAAGAACTTGGATGCTCTTTGGAAAATGAATGCCACCATGTTCTCTAACAGCACAAGTGACATTTTGATCATGGAGTTCCAGAATGCATCCTTGCAGGACCAAGGAGACTATGTCTGCTTTGCTCAGGACAGGAAGACTAAGAAAAGACACTGTGTGGTCAGGCAGCTCACAATCCTAGGTAGGGAGGCAACTCTGGGGCATCCGGAGGCCTTCGGAATGCCTTGTATGTCGTGTTTTCAGGGACCGAGTAAAGATTATTGCCATCTAGGACCTTATAAAGTCAACTGGTGCACACTTATCTTATTCACTGAAAGTTCTGGAGGCAGAAAGAAGCTAATAATGGTGAAGTGACCCAGGGGTGTCCAAGCTGAGACCGGCAGGCCGCATGCAGCCCAGCGTGACTGTGAATGTGGCCCAACACAAAATCATAAACGTGCTTAAAACATTCTGAGATTTTTTTTGTGATAACATGCCATAATGTATTTAATGTGAGGCCCAAGACAGCTCTTCTTCCACTGTGGCCCAGAGATGCCAAAAGGTTGGACACCCCTGGAATAGCTTGGTTCCTTCCAGCCCTGAGGACTCACTAGTATCTGCAAGGGATTACCCTGAGATGATCATTTTCATGAGTAGATAGCTTTGTGAATTCCCTGTGAAGCACTCTCCATACCTCATCCAACCCTGGGCCCTGCACAGAGTCCCTGCAGCCGTGGCGCCGTCTCTAGGGAGAGCAGGCAAATTTGGCGAGTTTCTTTTTGTGGCCTCTCCTCCATTTTCTCCTATCCCCAGTGTCTCCTCCAAGTTTCTAAGATGCATGTGTCCTGTTTATTTGTTTGCTTGTTTGTTTTTTGGAAGGGGAACTTCTCGGGTAAACTAATTTATACCAAAGTTTTAGAGGAATAATATCTTCAGAGGCCTTGGCGTATTTTAAGAGGTATCTAGGACAGACATTAGGATGGATTTTGCCAGTGTTAAGACTCAGATGTCAAAAGAGACGTTTTTAGGTGAAATCCCTGGGCCTGTTAAAACCACCACGTGTCATATTTTCTGTTCACCTTGGTGGCTGGTCTGGTGTTCAACTGCTGGAAGAATTCAGAAAGAGATGCGCAGGAGACTCCTGGCCTTGCCACGCCCAGGAAACATGTGCTCACAAAGAGCTGGTTTGCTTCCCTAAGGATTCCCAAGTTGTTTCCCAAAAATTATTCTTAGAAATTGACTAACATCCAGAACATTTGCTAAACCCTCATGTCGTTCACTACTGAGGTAATCTCATTTCTATAAATGTTAAAATAGATCATTTCAGCAAGATTCCTTTTGATGTTCAATTGGTTTCGACGAGATATTTCCATAGCACTTTGTTGATTTATAAGAAAAGGGTAAATCTAAAGTGTGGCTGTGCATGTAACCAGGTCTCCGTGGGCTTGCTTCCCTTCAAGTCTCTGACTTTCCTTAAGGTGTCGTTTTTGTTTGTGTTTTAGTGGAAAGATCTTTGGTCTGGAGTTTTAGGTTCCACCAGATTCTGTGAGTTCACCTATTCACTTAACTATAAAGATTTGGGCAAGTTGTTTAAGCCCCTGAATTATAGTTATTTCATTTGTAAAATAAAGCTGATACTCCTTTCCTACCAATCATAGGATGGATAGAGAGCAACAGAGGTAGTATAAATGAGTTTTGTCAAAAGTACCAAATAAATAGAAGTCATTCTTTCTTTGTTGACTTATACTGAACTTTTGCACTTTCCAAGAGAAACATCGCAGAACTCTCGGGTGTCACCAGCTAGAACTTTTTTGGGAGGGAAGCCATGTCTAATTAGAGGGAAAAGCCATAAAGGTGACAGCCTTCATTTTGGGATGCGATTACCAGCTTGAATCACTAATACGAAAGTTCAAAGAGATGCAGTGACCTGCCTGCACTGTCCTGACCTATTGATTTTACTTCCCTGAATGCGGTGACCGGCGGCACCGTTGTCACCCTCCGTGTGTTTTCAGCTCAGTCAACCCACAGTGTGCTGTTTACTAAGTGTAAATGGTTTAATAATTTACTAGTACTCAAACCACTTTAGAAGTGACACCTAAATGTCGCATTTTCTCTCTGCGTGCATAGAGCGCATGGCACCCGTGATGACAATGAACCTGGAGAATCAGACAACGAGTATTGGGGAAACCATCGAAGTTGCGTGCACAGCGTCTGGGAATCCCTCTCCGCAGATTTCCTGGTTTAAAGATAACGAGACACTCGTGGAGGACTCAGGTGGATAGAACATGTCTGTCTCTCTTTGGTTGCAGAATTTTCCTGGAGATGTTGTCTAAAATCCACATTATTTTTTTATTTGTTTAAGATAGAGAAAAAATAACAGTCTCAGTGTCCACACTCTCGTTCATTTCACAGCCTTAGAATGAGAGTATTCAGGGTCTCGTTGAATTCTCGTGGAAGCCAGGGGTGATGAGGCAGCGGTTGCTATGGAGTTGGATATAATAGCCCAAGATAAAGGACGACATTTATAGTTTGAAATTTTTCCTGAAAAACTCCACCAGGCCACATCACAAATGAAAATCTTCATTTTCCTCCTCTCCTAGGCATCGTGCTGAAAGACGGGAACCGGAACCTGACCATCCGCAGGGTGAGGAAGGAGGACGAAGGCGTCTACACCTGCCAGGCCTGCAGTGTCCTCGGCTGTGCCAAAGTGGAGGCGTTTTTCATCGTGGAAGGTCAGTGGGACCCCACAGGCCCACCAGACGGTTTCTAAAAATTAGCGTGTGTCTTCCAAACACTGATACACTCTGCGTGGGAAGATTACAGGTGGTTTTTAAAATATTCTTTGTATTTTGTAAATTTCCTATTGCACTATTTTAATCAGAGAACATGATTACTGTCATTTTAATTTTGTTTGCATCACATTTCTATCCCTGCAGTTCTCATTGTGGAAAAATTGTTAGCCAGGCCTGCAGAATTTCTGCCCTTCCCAGATTCTTTCTTTATTCGAATGGCTCGGTGAGCTTGTTATATGGAATTATACCCCTATGTTTATTTGGAAAATCACTAGAATAACTGCCTGGTCATGAAAATCAATGCTATTTAGAGAGTCACAAATGTTCATAGTTTTCACGGGACTAAAGATAATTAAGATTCATTTGTGAACAATAGACCATTGCTTCTCTGAAATGAAAAATTAGGGGTTCTTATCTAAACGTGAAAGGGTACTTGTATGTGTCTGCAGGGATGATGTGAAATCTGGCATTTTCTCAGATGGGAAAGGTGATCAGTGACAGAATGTTTGATCTTCAGGAGTGTATTCCTGTGCCTTTTTTGCTTAATAACCCATCAGGGGACAATGACAGTGTAGTGTGCAGGTGAAGGACGGCATGCAAAGGGAAGGAAGGGGGGTGGTGACGGATGGAGGAATTGACGGATCTCTGTGAACTCCTCCTAACTTTTCTCTCCCAGTCTAGGTTGCAGTCCCTTTCATCTGTCAAATCTCTGTTGCCAAGTATTGCTTCTTGATACCTTGACTTGTTTTCAAATCTGGGTAGACTTATTATCATTTCACACACTGCACTGGCAAATAAAATTTCAAGTGCATGAAATAAAGAAAGATTTCAAGTGACATGGCGGTTCTGTCACGTCCACAGTGCTTCAGGCTTGGGGCAGATCCTAACTGAGATGTGCTTTCCTCCTCCTCGCTCTGCCTCACCTTCACTAACTGCTGCTGGTTCCCAGTCGCTAACTAGGTGGTTTTGGCACAGGAATTAGATTTACTTCTCATCTGAATGAAATACTAAGACAGGAAGAGGTAAATGTTTACTTTCCCTGGTAGGTTCCCAAATGTTATTGTGGGAATATTAATACACAGACTTATCTAGACAATTGAATCTCTGAACTTTTTACCTTGTATAAATTGACTTTTAACCTCTACACATAGAGAATGACTTCAGTATAACCACCAGAGAAACGAAATCTACTTCCAAGCATCTTTGGGGCTTGTCTCTCAACTCTTAACTCTTATTTTGCTAACGCATTAAGTACTTGTGTTTCTGCCTTCTTGAGGCCCATGGGCCACTCACAGCTGGTGGCTTGGTTTGATTCACACTGCTCTCAGCCACTGTGGACCCGAAGTGATAATTGCTTCCTTATCACCTCCTTGCTAATCACTCTGAGTGGAAAGTACCCTCTGGCCTTAATTTCATCCACTCAGAGCCGCCCTCTGGAGCCCTGAGCTTCTGCAGCTTTTTCTCTTCTCTTTCCCTTCCTGAGAGTTTTTAAAAAATTTTTTCAGTTACAGTTGACACACAGTTTCGTATTAGTTTTAGGTGTACAACACAGGGATTCGACATTGATGTAACGTCGGAAGTGATCACCTCAACAAGCCTAGTCCCCATCTGACACCACATGTAGTGATGACAACATCCGTGGCTCTATTCCCCATGCCGTACCGTGTAACCTGTGGCTGTTTCTGTAACGGGCAGTTCCTACATCTAATCCCTTCCCCCTTTTCATCTATTTTTGCCAAAACCCTTCCCATCTGGCAGACATCAAAATGTTCTTTATGAGTTTGTTTCTGTTTTGTTTGTTTGTTGTTTAGTCTTTCTCAAACACTACGCACATCAAAACATAGATTATCACAGTAAAACTGGATGTTGATCTTCTCCCATTAGAAAGACTTTTCTTCTCTATAGAGCATGACCAAAGTCTTCTTTCAAATACTTTCTGTGGTTGTCTTTGAAGACATTGACATTTCTATCCCTTATTGCTTTAGAATTTTATTGTTGGAAGCTTTCATGAGCAAAGTTTTGCAAACTTTAAATTGCCCATGAAGAATATTATAGACTCCATCCAAGTCAGAGGTGTGGGACTTTTGATTTAGGATGTTTCCCTGTTGGTAAACGTGAACTTTGTCCTCTTGCATCAAAAGGTATGTGTGTCCAGCGGTTGATGTTCATTCAGTCATGTCTCTCCAGGTGCCCAGGAAAAGACGAACTTGGAAGTCATTATTCTGGTGGGCACTGCAGTCATCGCCATGTTCTTCTGGCTGCTCCTCGTCATCGTTCTACGGACGGTGAAGCGGGTAACAAACTAATTTCTCTTCCACCCTGTGCACTTTGGTTTTCATGATTAATGAAAGCTGACTGGGGCTCTTTGAGTTGTTTCTTCCCATTGTTATGGGCTCAATGAGCACCGTTTATTTCAATACAATAACATTCTTGCCCGTTTGCTTTTGGCTGGACCACTGGGCTTTAATTGATAGAAGCCACTAGCGGAGAAAAGGGCTTGGACTGTCTAGTGTAATTAAGATTTAAGAACTTAATTCTAAGCTCATTTAGTTGAGGGGACACTGGAAACAGGATTATAATAGGACTACTCTCACACTCCATGAGTTTTATTTAAAAATGAGACATTAGGAATGGGGCTTCTATCAAAATAATAACAAGCACACAAAACAACAGCCAAACAACGGAATGTGTGTCACTGAAAGGAGTAATGCTTTCCAGGCCAATGGAGGGGAACTGAAGACAGGCTACTTGTCCATCGTCATGGATCCCGACGAACTCCCCTTGGACGAGCACTGCGAACGCCTGCCTTATGATGCCAGCAAATGGGAATTCCCCAGGGACCGGCTGAAACTAGGTGTGCTTTCAAGTGACACTGATTTGATATTGGGTTTATCTGACCCTCTCTTCTTTCTTTAGGGTGATGACAAACCTAGTCTATGCAAAGGTTGGATTCTAGCTCAGAAAGCATTTCATCTCTTGCATTTGAATGATCATCCTTTTAGTCACTTAGAAGTAGGGTTCCTTATAATCATCGAAAGCAGGACATTTGGAGGGTGAAGGGGAGAGATACCTAAATAATGGAGCCAGGACCAGGAGTAAACTGGACTGTCCGTGTTGAACTGGGATGTATGGTTACCCTGCCTAGTTGGAATCTGCGTGTCACTTTGGTGGTGTAATAGCCCAAGTCTGTTTTGTCACCACTGTCGTTGCTGACTGTAGGTAAGCCTCTTGGTCGTGGTGCCTTTGGCCAAGTGATTGAAGCAGATGCCTTTGGAATTGACAAGACAGCAACCTGCAAGACAGTGGCCGTCAAAATGTTGAAAGGTAAAAGCAAAGTTATGTGGTGGCGTGACCCTCTCTCTCTTTCGTCTGGTCTTTACACTCGATGAGAGGCTTGTATCAGTGGCTCTGTGGTTGGGTGGGCCCACCAGCCCCGCATGCAGTCAACCTGTATACCTTTGTGCAGATTGGAAGAAAAGTTCTCTTACAGCCTGTGCTAGGGTGCACTGCCAGGCAGGCAGAATTGGAGATGGGTTTCAACTGCCCGCTCCCTCCTTCCCCACCTTGCCTGGGAGTCCTTGTGTGGGACACAGCTTGCACTACTGTACTGAGTGGCCTGGCTCTAGGGAGAAAATAACACCTTGGTTATATACAAATTGTTTCTTACTATATTATGGTGCATTGGTAAGATAATTATAGACCATCCAGAAACATGAAGAGAAATTTGATATAATAGGTAAAAATAGTAGAGTACAAAAACACCATGTTCCTTATAATTGGAATATGTAAAAGATTTCACATATAAAAATAATATGCAAAATATGAATGGTAGTGCTAGGAAAAAAGGATTATGGGTGATATTTAAAAAATTAAAATTTTGCAAACAATTGTTAATCCTAATAGTAATGGAATTCTGGTCTTGCCATTTTAATTTGGGCAGGTGATACATACAGCACCTTTTGCTCCAATTATTATTGATGGAGATGATGTTACCTATTACCTACCCTTTGCCAATAGATCTTGTGCATTTCAAAGCCATCTCTCTCCTTTTGCCAGTTCTCTTTGATGGCCAAGGGGACATGTAATTTTGAGGTGGTTCATTAGGACCTGAGGTGTGGACCATGTCTGTGAATTACAGGGAAGTTTACCAGTCGGCACTGGATCAAACTCACAGTCTTAGCCTCATCAGCCTCATATGCCAACTGGCCTTACCAGCTGGCCCTTGTTAAGTTTCCTGCTTGGCACAGATTGCTGGGAACTTCAACACAGTCCCAAACACACAAGGATATTTAATACATGGTATTGCTTCCTTACGAGGAAGCACTGAAGTAATCAGGCCCTAAGAAGCGTAGTAAACCTGGTGTATGAAAATCCAATTTTGTAAAAGAAGAGAATCTGGGCATGATTCCATTTGCAGATGGATTCTCCACTTGCAAAAGACTTCACTATGAATTCTTTTAAATATCAAACATTCTGAATGCACTTAAAGGAAGAATTTGATTTGGAATCAGAAAATACAATTTATACTTAACTTTTAGGGGAATGCACCTAGTCTGTAAAGCGGGCTGCAGTTGATTTATCCCTGGAGAGAAGGTTTCAGAGATGCATCAGTCATCCTAAGGCCATGCCCACATTTACCATTGCCCTTTTTGCCCTGTGTTTGCAGAAGGAGCAACACACAGTGAACACCGAGCCCTCATGTCTGAACTCAAGATCCTCATTCACATTGGCCATCATCTCAATGTGGTCAACCTTCTAGGTGCCTGTACCAAGCCAGGAGGTGAGTATTTGTGGGTGGTTCTGGTTCCCTGATTCAGGCATACATATCTCTGCTGCTGTCTGAGGGGAACTGCTCAACTCCCACAGCTTCGAATCCCTTAACTCAGGATACTTTGGCCAGATTTCCAGATCCAGGGGGTGGTGAAAGTGGGTTTACAGTTGTGAGTATGCAAAACACAAGGTTGATTCTTGTATTATTATTTATGAATTATTGTGTGATTTTCCATACGAACAACTGTAAACCTACTTTTGCCAGACCCTGTATAAATATATTTCATGGAGGTTATAGGGGCACTATAAATTATTCTAGCTCTTCGTGTGAATGAAAAAAGTCACATCACTATGATACCATCTGCTACTTTTGTAGCAGGTGATTCAATGAGAAAAGTAAACTTCCCCCAAAACTTGAGAACGAAAGACCCTGGCAGTAGGTCTCCCTAAAATGGAGCCATCTTAGGTGATTGTGTTGAAAAGCAAGTGGGTGTGTTTTCTCTTTAAATTTTTGTCAGTCTTGTGGAATCGCCTTTTGGAAAAAGCGAGGCTACAATGTAAGTGGCTTATGACCAGCTGATTTCCATGATCCTGTCCCCAGTGAAAGGTTGTTGCTTTTTAATGACATTTTCTGGTTGAAAAATATATGAAACACTTAGGGAGAAACATGAGTGAAACACGTTCTCCTTTCCTGACATGCTGTGCTGTCTGCAGGCCCGCTCATGGTGATTGTGGAATTCTGCAAGTTTGGAAACCTGTCCACTTACTTAAGGGGCAAGAGAAATGAGTTTGTCCCTTACAAGGTATGGCATTCCCTAACTCAACTCTGGCTGCACTGTAAAATGGGAGGAAATTCAAAGTGGTACGGGTTAATTTTTTTGTTAAAATTCTGTTAAAAACTTGTGAGGGGTCTTCTCATAGTACCCCTTGGGCGTTGTAACTTCCTCTTTTACCTTCTGGGTGGACGTAGGCTTCTCATGATTTATTTTTGTGGCTTCATCTATGGACCCACGATAGATGGGGCCTGGAGAGGGGAGAAGGTGGGCGTGGTTAAGGAACAGAAGGGCGGCTCGGGAGTAGTCTCTGTCCCCTAGAGCGGAAATCCCTCTGCAGAGAGCACCCCAATGTTGGAAGTATGTCTGAGTGAAACTTGAAACAAGGCATTTATCTCTGTGAGCTCAAGAAGGAATGAGGCTTTGTGGAAGAAAATCTATTGTCTAAAATACTTGTCCAAAATTTTAGCCTAGAGACTGCATAATCTTGACATTGATGTCCTTCTGGTCTGTTTTTAAGTAGTTACAACTGTTTTCAGAGTTTGCTACATTTTAGAGGTCCATTTTGTAGTCAAGGAGTTTGTTCATGTGCTTTTTTATAGACCAAAGGGGCGCGATTCCGTCACGGGAAAGAGTACGTTGGGGAAATCACCGTGGATCCTAAACGCCGCTTGGACAGCATCACCAGTAGCCAGAGCTCAGCCAGCTCTGGATTTGTTGAGGAGAAGTCCCTCAGTGATGTGGAAGAGGAGGAAGGTACCTGCCATTGCTTTCTCATGCATGCTCTTGTAGGGACAGACAAGGCGACAGGGTGCTATGAGAAATTTTTCCATGGGAAAAGTCCGGTACTACCTAATATTTGAAAGACACCCAAATTTCTAGACTGGCTGCCTTTAGTCTCCCCAGAGGGGAAGTATGGAAGCCCTCCATAACAGCGGGCAAGGCTGCAAGACGAAGCCTGGCTAGCCTGAGCAATCTTGAATCCCAGGAGAACTAAGGGGTGGGCAGCTATCAAACCAATGCTGTTAAAATGTTGGTTCAGCGTTTATTAGCAGGGGAGGCTCAGTGCTATGTTCCAGAAGGGCAGAGAGACACTCTGGTGGCTAATTAGTCTCCTCGTTGCCCCAAGCAGTTCAGCCCCACATTGCTTACTTCACCAGCCCAACAGAAGTCGTTCACTGAATCAAACCCGACCTTCTCCAAGGCGGTGTAGGGGTCATGTGTTACTTCTTCCCCACCCTAAGTGGCTTATCAAGTCTTCCTTCCAACCGTACTTCCCCAGAGGTGTCTTGGGAAATACGCTTTTCTTTATCTGGTCATGTTTCCGATGATATTTTAGGCTTCTTTCTGAATGGTGCTACATTCCCAGCTTAGCTTCCAGGACTTCTTCCAACTCCAGGATATACTATGTACCTGCTTCCCCCAGAAGGAGCTGGGAGTGTTCCATGGAGGCAGAGCAAGGGCTTCCTGACATCTGGCTCCTCATGAGGCATGAGCTTAGAATAACCCAATCATGGAACAGTGCAAGAACTCGCTTCTCTTTCCCTGGATATGAGGCCATAGATAGTGCTGGACTCTGACGTCTTGCCCTGAGAAGCCTACTGGACAGTGGGGGGCTGGAAGGAGGTCTGGAAGAGTGGGAAAAGGTGGTCTCACGGAACTGGACCCACGTTGAGTGGAGCTACCTTGGCCCTGTCCTTCTCCCTCCCAAAACGGTGGCCAGTGAGCTGCAAACCCAAGGGACTGGGCTCCTATGTCGGAGCAGAAGGGGTATTGGCCTAGAATTTTGCCTCCATTTCCTCATTTGGTAAATGAAGAGCTCTCACTGGTTGTTCACCGAGAGCCCTGTAACCCTAAGCATAAAAAGTCATTGAGAAAATGCTTCAGTGTTTTTAAGATGCACAAAGTTATTACAACTGAGTTTTCATTTATTGTACTTTGGTATTTGTCTCGAGGAAAGAAGCCATGTCTTATCCTATCTGACTAAAATTAAGAGATCATGTTGAAACACTCATTAATGTTTTAGTGGTTATTTGTACCAGTTGCACGGAAGTAAATACCACCAGTTTGTGAAATTCATCATTTGTCTTCGTGGTCCTGCATTCTCTCATTCATGTCCTTGAAGGAGAAAAAGCATCCTCTGAGGCCAGATTATTGCATTTATGGCACTTTCTCATCTTGAAAGTGAGCAAAGTAAATCTGTTTCTAGTATTTTTAGTTATCCGTTGTAGATTATAATTTGACCTCTGTCATTTGTCCTAGGACAAAGCCTGGAGAGAAAAGATTTGGTGACCCTGCATATTGTTGTTTTATTTTTAGAGTTCTTGATATGAAACTATTGTTTATCCCTCTGGGTACATGAAAAAAAAAGGTTTAAAACAGTAAAATTGAACAAGTTCTCTTTCACCCAGTTATCTGTGCCAATTTTACCTCTATCCTGTCTCCTGGATTCACTGGTTCAATCTGGCTGAAATGGAAAAACTAATATTTTTGCTAAGAGGTATGATGAAGGCTAATAGTATTGGTATTCAGCAAATTTACAGAAGATAGAGGCATTTTCTTTCTGCTTGTATTTCCTGAATTTAACTCCCACATTCTAAAATGAAGATTATTCTGCCCTGGCTAATGTAGCTCAATGGATTGAGCATGGGCTGCGAACCAAAGGGTCGCCGGTTCGATTCCCAGTCAGGGCACATGCCTGGGTTGCAGGCCAGGTCCCCAGTGAGGGCCACATGGGATGCAACCACACATTGATGTTTCTCCTAATCTCTTTCTCCTTCTACTCCCTTCTGTCTAAAAATAAATAAATAAAATCTTTTTAAAAAAATAAATAAATAAAATGAAGATTATTCTAAAAAAACTTATAAATAAATAAATCGTTTCTATTGGAAATATTGATCTCTGTACTCCTGGATCTTCTGACAGCTTCTGAAGATCTGTACAAAAACTTCTTGACCTTGGAGCATCTCATCTGTTACAGCTTCCAAGTGGCTAAGGGCATGGAGTTTTTGGCGTCTCGGAAGGTAAGAGAGTTCAAGGGCAAACAGAGTATCTCTGCAGATCACAGATTTGGAAATGAGATCTCCAGTGCCAGGCCGTGGTGTTTGCTTGGGACTGTAATTCATTCACCTCTCCTGGGACTATTAAAAGAATTCTATAGGGGAGGCCCCTGTTTCTGCTCCCTAAGAGGGTATAAGGATTTCATGAAATTAATTTCTGTGATTTTTGAGCCTTTGATTATTGAGCATCCATGAACTGTAGGCAGTCTTCTAAGCACTAAGGATACTGTGTGGACAAATAGGCAAAACTCTGAAGCTCATGGAGTTTACATTCTACGGGGGGAGCAAACAGTAAATATCAGCAAGTAAAATGCATAGTAGGTTAGATAGGAGTAAGTGCTCTGGGGAAAATTAAGCAGGAAAGGTACTGGAGTATATAGGAGTGGTATGTTTGTGTGTGTGCATGCTCTTATGTTGGTGTGTGTCAGTTTGAAACAAAGTGGACAAGGAAGACTTTGTAAGAATGTGACATTTGAGCAATGACCTAGAAGATGTGAGGGACTGAGCCTTATGGATATGTCTATTTTTAATTTATTTTTACATTCATCACCATCCATCAAAAAACATGTGTTAGTACTATAATTAGAAACCAGGAAGGACAGGCTTCAGATGAGAGAGACTGAAGAGCTAAAATTAGCAAAGTGGGCCAAACAAAGGCTGAGGTGGAGACGTGAGGAGGTGCAAACATTCTGAAGGTTGGAAACACTCCGGAGGGAGCCAGGTTGATTCAAATCACCGCTCTGGAAAAGGGTACAGTGGACAGTTTGACATTAAAAAAGAAAATTTCAAATTAAATTTCAAGAAAAATTGTTGTTTGATAAAATGCTTGTGTTACAGCTTGCTGAGGGGAGAAAGACATAGAGTTTCGGGGTTTATTATTTTTTGTTGGTTTGCTTCTAAATCAGAGTGACATCCCCAACCCACTTATTTTCCTGAGGTTTCAAGCTTGTCCCAGGTTTCAGAGTTCAGGAGCTCAGATATTCCTGCCGGGAGCTCTTGTCTTCTTCCTCCTATGGGAAAGGGAGAGAGGTGGAGTCTCATAGGCTTTTCTCAAAGAGGAAAGCTCTTTGCCCTTCTTGGAGATTCTGATTTTTTTAAATTACTTTTTTAAGGCCATAGCCTGCCATTTAGTCAGGGTCCCTTGCTGTGATTGGGAAAGGAAGCTAAAGATCCTTTAGCTTCCCCTGCTTTTTTGAATACCATCTGGTTGTTGGGCTAATAATGGAAGCTCTTAGGTTGGAAAGAAAGTAAGAAAGGTTGTCTCTTTTTTGGAACCTCCTGTCTTGCTCCGTCATGCTAGACCATGTGTTTTTAAATACACCTCCTTCAGAGGAAAGTGCTCCCCAGGTGTGAGGTGCAGGCGGTCAGGGATGCTCGGCTTACGTGATCACCCCTACACTGACCCGAGAACTCTCATCAAAGCCTTTCATTCATTTGAAAGTGTCCCCCTTGACTTACTCTCTCAACAGCTCTACCAGGTGGAGGTAAAGCTGCTTAGCAGTAGGGAGTTAGACGAAGATGGGGGACAAAGAGAAGGGAGGCACAAGAGCAGTACAGAATAGAAAGAAACCAAGGAGAGCGGGTTTTCCTTCCTAGTGCACCAGAGAAGCCGCCTGGCTGGTGAGAAGCTGCAATGGCTCCAAGAGACCTTTATGATAATCCTCCACGTTGAAAACAGGATGAGCCCCACTGGGAACTGTTTATCAGAGCCAGTCCAGCTTCAGTTACATATGGAATGGGGAAACCAGCAAACCAGCGAGAGCCCTTGTTTCTGGTTTCCGTGCATTCATTCAAAATAAATCCCATTCTGGGGCGTCCCTTAGAATAACATGTTTCCACTGTATATGGAGCCAGGCAAAAGGGATGTGTGGATGTGACCAGAAACACATTCTTAATTGTGTCCAAGAGAAGTCTATTTATGACTCCCTCATCATACTATAACTTCATTATTTAACTCCAAAGTCTGGGGCTGTTCATGGAATAAGCAGATGTGCATCTCAACAGAACTCAGACTTTTTCCCTGAAGTGTTGATAAAAGATATTAACCCAGTGCTTGTTAATCAGTTGGTTTTCTGATGTGGGGTTTTTTTTTTAGAGCATGAGGTCACAACAGATGTAGAAAAGATCAGCTGTGCTGAGACCTAACACACACACGATTCTCTTTGCAGTGTATCCACAGGGACCTGGCGGCACGAAATATCCTCTTGTCGGAGAAGAACGTGGTTAAAATCTGTGACTTTGGCTTGGCCCGGGATATTTATAAAGACCCAGATTATGTCAGAAAAGGAGATGTAAGTTTCAAAGATGAACCCGGTGACCTCTTAAGTTGCAGAATTCAAACTCCTCTTAGCAAACGTCAGAGCCTGTGTTCCGGAGTAAAGGAAGTGTTTTTCTTCAGAAACTTGCCAAGCTGGAAGCTGATTCCTTGTCTTCTACCCTCTTAGGCACGCCTCCCTTTGAAATGGATGGCCCCGGAAACAATTTTTGACAGAGTGTACACAATCCAGAGTGATGTGTGGTCTTTTGGTGTCTTGCTCTGGGAAATATTTTCCTTAGGTGAGTCCCTTCTCTTGGTCCTTCCATCTAGACTCCAAAGAGAATGATAACAGCCCGTGGCCCCCAATACACCTTTCCCCGTCTTGTAGTCAACCCTTATTGAGTGAAACTTACTTGCAGGCTTTGTATTGTAAAACCTAAAAAAAAAGAAAGAAATATATGTAGGTGATCAGTATGCTCAAGAATCAGACTCAGGGCTTCCTATCAGAGAAAATCAAATCAAATAACAAACATCCCATTCCTGTTTTATTCTAGGTGCTTCTCCTTATCCTGGAGTAAAGATTGATGAGGAGTTTTGTAGGCGATTGAAAGAAGGAACTAGAATGAGGGCCCCTGATTATACCACACCAGAAATGTGAGACTTTAAAAGTATCCTTTTATTCTCTTTCTTTGCTCCCTGCCTAAAAGACTTGCTGTTATAAACTCCTCCTTCATGGCCCAGTTGGTGCCTTCTTTCTTCTTTCTTGATAATCTCAAGCCCTGAGCCATCTCTTCTTGAAACGACAGCATTTTATCTATACCATCCATTAGATTTTATTAAGTGTTGATCTACAATTTTCCTTTCTGTGCACACCTGATGCTCCACGTGCAGGGAAGCACCAAATGCTTTGTGTACCCCTGTTGAACATCTTGCCTCCTGATCGACTCTTTGTAAATGTTTACTCGTTCAAGTGCTTACTTTCAGCATTAGGTCAGGAGGAAAGGGGCAGTTACTGACATCAATATTTTGCTTCTTAGGTACCAGACCATGCTTGACTGCTGGCACGGGGAGCCCAGTGAGAGACCCACGTTTTCAGAGCTGGTGGAACACTTGGGAAATCTGTTACAAGCTAATGCTCAGCAGGTTTGTGACCTCCATTCAAGAAGCTTCTTAAAAGAGTACTCAGGTGTCTGGACTCCTCTGCTGCCTACACCTTGTCATGGCCACCGTCCTGTTCTCTCAGCCACCAAATAAGAAGCTACAGGCTACCAGATCTGAGCAGTAGTGGTGTTTTCAAAGCTGTAATTACCCTTTGAGACAGATGAGACCCTCATTCATACTCTGGGAGCAGACCACTCTTAGTCTTAACAATGTTTCTTTCTGTTAAGTCTTCAGATGCCTTCTAAAGCTAAAATCAACAATGACCAACTAGTTGATTCCAAGAATATTGATAATGGAAGGAATTTTTAATATATTCTGCAGGCAAAAACACATCTGAACCCTGCAAAATAGATGGCTTTATTTTTCCCCAATAAAATCCCAGGCCCCGTAATTTCCAGAGGAGGATTTTAGCCTTGCAGCCTTTGCCACTAGAAAGTTATTTAATCTCCCATCAACACCTCTCACAACAGTGAATGGAAACCAATTTCCTCCCGCTTTTCTTTTGAACAGCTGGGGGACAGTGGGTCAAATCTGTTTTTATCGTGAACCTCCCAACCATTTAAAGGTAGCATCTTGCCCTTCATCTCTTTCTTTTGATGAAATAACGTGAAGCTGTGCTGCCTTTTTTTTTTTTTTGAGAAGACCCATTTTTCCTGCATGTTTATTGCTTTTCTGTAGACCGTCATCAGTTTTTCCATTGCCATGAAACGCACAGGCCAACACTGGTTGACACACCCTTTAAAGGACCCGGCTCCTGTGGATGGTTTCTCAGCTCCGCGGGGCTCCGTGTGCTCTGTGTGCTCTGTTGCCGCGTCTGCGACCAAGCCCACTTGGTCTTCCTTGTGGCCACAGCATTCTGTGTCCCCTCACCCATCTCCCTATTCATGAACTCCTTTAATGTACTCTTCAGGCACACATCCCTTTCAAGTGCCCTTTTGTTTTTTTTGACAAGCCATTTGTAATGTTGTCTTAAAGTTTTACATTTCAGATATGAAGGCGACACACCCCCTGACCAAGAAGGCCCCTTGGCCTTTGTTTCTCATGAAAGGGCCCTTGAAGCACTGAAGCCATAACAATAGCACTCTGTGTTTATTGTTTCAGGATGGCAAAGACTACATTGTTCTTCCCATAGCAGAGACTTTGAGCATGGAAGAGGACTCCGGACTCTCTCTGCCCACCTCACCTGTTTCCTGTATGGAGGAAGAGGAAGTGTGTGACCCCAAATTCCATTATGACAACACAGCAGGAATCAGGTACTGTCTCTGGCCAACATCCCCCAGGGGTTGAGCCTCAAGGTCAGCTTGGGGAGGGGGGTGGGAGAAAGACGGTTCATAAAGCTGCTGCGTCCCACGTGCACGTGCGGCCGAGGCCCCGAGACTAACAGAAGGAGAAGTACTCCACGAAAAGGGCCTGGTAGGTGTGCTTCCTCCCATCTGTAGCCCACATTGCTGCCATAGCTCTTCCTTTCCGAATGTTAAGCCCTGCAGCTGCAAATAGCTGGAATGCCATAGTTTGTTAATCTCCAGAAAGAGAGACCGATTTTACAAAGACATCTGTATTTAAATGATCCCCATGTACTCTTTTATTAATGGGAATTAAGTAGGTTAGGAACAATTCAGGAAGGAAGAGTTCTAGGCATCTGTGAAAACACACTTGTGCCCTCGGGGCGAGGACACAGCGTGCCATGGGGATGTGCCCCGCATCAGACTGGACAGCACATCTTCAGAAGCCCCGCCCAAGTCTGATTTTCAGGGTTTCATTAGCATAATGAGGCTTCTGGGCTTATTTAAAACACGTGCACTGCATCCCTTCCCTGATTTCTAAAGGGGTTCTGAAGGCAGCTTCCTTTTTTCTCTCTCCCAGCACCTGTGCATAAGGAAAAGGTTGATATGGTTTTCTACATTATAATGTTAAAATTGCCTTTTTCTAAGCCTGGGACTACTTCCCTTTGCTTTGTTTCTTTCTCACCCCTCTGGGTGTTTTCCTCCTGTAACTGGAACCCCTGACAGCGCAGGCCCAAGATGCCCTCTGGTACGTGCTGTGGTCTTTGAGCACTTGGCCGGGTTGCCATGTAGCAGGTGAGGAGGCAGGCTGAGCAGTTGGGGCCGTGGAATCGACCACACAGGACAGCAGGAACTCTGTTATGAGTGAGAAGAAAGCTCAGAGTGGTTGGAGGCAACATGCGAACCACCTATTCCATTTTGTCAAGAACTTTGGGTTCTTGACAAAATGGAATTTTGCCCACATGATAACTCTGTTAGGCAAGGTAAAAAGTGTGATCTTTTAGGACGTAGATGTTGAACTTGGAGTTCAGAGTGATTACCTGGGGGAATATAATATTCTGATTCAAGATCCAGATTTTGAGTCAGACAGAAGTGGCTTGCACTCCCAGGTAGGTTTTTTCAGCAGCTGTGTGACTTGGGACAGGTCTTCATTGCAGCCGAGGTGAGGTCACTGGTGTCATTCAAAGTAATTGTTGTGAGAATTACTGATATAATGCATTTCTAAGTGCCTGGCATTTAGGGAGCTCTCAATAAATGATAGCTCTTATGTGAGCTGCTTAAAATTACATCCCCAGGATGATTCCATTTTCTCTGATATTGAACTCGGTGCCATTTTCTCCCATACCAAGGAGGGCCTATCACAGAGAAAGAGTCATGGAATGAAAGCCTACAGTTCCGCCCCCATGTTAAAAAGTCTTAGTTCACGTTCAGCCAGCCTTCTGGTGCGGTAATTATTCCCACAACACTGTTGCCTCCTCGTTTATCAGAAAGCCATTTGATCACGAGCTCAGCTCCTTGGGTTTTCAGTGGCCAGGTGGAATGAGGACCCAAGTCAGCAGTGTCTTGGCTCACTCGGGCACTTTGCATATGGTGCTGAGAGTCGATGAAGTCATGTTTGTGTAATGGAAGTGCCAAATGCGATGCTGGATCTAAGACAGGGCTGCTAACATTTATCCCCAGAAGCGTGGACAAATGTGACACCCCACTCCGAACACAGGCCTGGCTTCTATTTTCTGCCTGTGAGTTTTGAATTTGTCTTTCCAGTTCAGTTTCTCTTTTATCCAGCCACAAGCTGAAAAATAAAATGGAAATTGGAATCTTTTGTCTGCATCCCTTCCCAACCGCCTCCACCTTTTCTCCTTTTATAAAAATAAGACTCCGAGGTCACATTTAAATCATCTGGGCTAAAGGAAAGGCATAACCCAGGCATCTGCACATGGCACACTTCATTTTGAGGCTCTCTGTGGGTCTGCTTCCCTGGGGAGACAGAGATGAGGCTGGGGTATGCTCGGCAGACTTGTTTTCTCCTCTTCCACATTGCCAGTCAAGTAGAAAAGCCGAGAAGTCGTCCTCACTGGCTCCCTCCTTCTAATTTTCAATTCCATTGCTTTATAAATAGAGCTGGACAGAGACATCACTGTGGGAGCCAACCTGATGATTTGTTGCCTGGTTAAAAATATGTGTTCAGCATTTATTCAGAGAGAGGCTGAGAGGTGCACAGGGGAAGGGTGGGGAGGAAGGACCACCAGTGTCTAGACTTAGCGTTTTCTCTGGTTTCCCTGAGGATCAGCTCTGGCCCCAAGTTTGCATGCTTCCAGCAAGAAAACACATATTAATTGCACTCATCTTTCTTTGAAGGCAGTTTGGGGACCATCTGCAGTTGCGCCATCATTTCCCCCGGGAGTTTCATGTCCCACGCCAAGCAACTTATCAAAAATTTCTTTTCAATTCTCTCCCAGAAAAGGTTTTGGCACATTGCATTTTCTTCATTTTGTTTAATTGTTGGTAATGACTAAATGTTCCTTGTAGCTTGATGCTTTCGGCTAGAGGTCCCTGAATTCGGCCCTGACATTAGGCAGCTGGGAGTGAAACTGTCTGTTCTCCACCTTTTGCCCATCTCTCACTCCACATGTCTTTTTCTCCCCACTGCCTCTCACAGTCAGGGCACAGTCAGGGCACACAAAGGAGAGAACAGTGGTATGCACATACTAGGTGCTTAATAAAAACTTGAACAGTCATACCCACTGCTCTCTTTTTTTTCCTTCATGATACTTTTCCAAGAGAATCAGTATGGAGTAGGGTAAAACAAAACAAGACAAAGCAAAACAAAAAATCCCAACAACAGCCAGAAAATCACCTTCACAGGCTTTAGTGTCTAAGACCAAAGTTCGAGTCTCAGTTCTAGCTGTTTCCTCCCTAAGGCTTAGCTTCCTCATCTTCAGACAAGAAATAAAACACTGCCCTGCCTTTTGTGGCTCAGTGGATTGAGCATGGGACTGCAAACGCAACGGTCACCGGTTAGGTTCCCAGTCAGGGCATATGCCTGGGTTTCGGGCCAGGTCCCCATTGAGGGTGTTCAAGAGGCAACTAATCTGATGTTTCTCTCCCTCTCTTTCTCCTTCCCTTCTCCTCTGTCTGGAAATAAATAAATAAAATCTTTAAAAAAACATACACATGTGACATAAAGCCTATTTTGTAGTTTTGGAAGGCATTTATACAGCATGAAAGTGCCTTTTTAACTGTGAAGAGCCATGCAACTTTTGGAGTTATTGGGCTCAGAAGTCAAGCAGCTGTCCTTTCCAAGGTAGCTGCATTATCACTCAAGATCACCAACTTTAGTTGGTTCTACATGCTGAATAGCTCTTGCATCTGTCCTTTTCTCCAAACCCTGTGAGCATCACCTTTCTTTAATCAGGCCACCCTTCTGTATCTCAGATAAGTGGAATTGCCCCCTCATTGGTCCCACTGGTTCTGATCTTACCTTTCTCAACCCAGAGTCATCTTTCAAAGGGATGTATCTGAGCTGGTCAATCTCATGCTTAAAATTCGTCAGTGCTTGTTCATTGTAATCCAAAATTATAATCCACATATTTCAGTTCTGGATTTTGGACAAGTTCATTAACCTTTCTGTGCCTCAGTTTGTCATCTGAAGTTGGGATAATAATATCCACCCCTGGAGAGGTACCATTTGTGAAGATGCCCCAAGACAATGATTGAGGAGCATTGTGCACAGTGCTTGGCCCATGGAAGGGATTCCTGAATGAGTGGGTGAATGAATGATCGACTATGCTACCAGTAGGTTTTAGTAACTGCCACTTTTAAGGACTGAACTTAGGAGAAGAGGGCTTTTCCTCTCCCCTTGTGTATCCTGTCTTGTTTCTTGTGGAGTTTCCTGAGTGACGATGTCACTGGTGAACTTCGTTGGCTTCTCTCTTTAGGAAGAGGAACCTGCCTCCTGGGGTGGGGGTGGGAGACTCAGTTTCCATTCTCTTCCTTCAGCCCAAGTGAGTCCTCACTCTACTTGTTCACAGAAAACACAAGGAGACACAAGTTAGCGTGCCCATGTGGTGAGAAGTATGCTGGGAAGAGAGCGAAGAGTGAATTTTCTGTCCCTTCTTGTGAAAAGGACTTTCCTGCTCTCCGCTTAGGCTGTTAGTGATTTTAACCAGGTCACTCAGACCCACCCAAAGTCACAGGAAAGGGAAGGAGCACCCCCTGGACTCAGGTGATGTGTTGTCTGACAAGTCCTATTTGGACTCCTGAAGGAAACTGGCACCCCTTTGAATACAAAGGAAGACAACAAGCTTTGGTTGATAGAACATCACTCTTTCTAAGAACACTTACCACCTGCCATTTATTTACCTCTCTCATTTTTGTCTTCATTCATCCTTCTGACTGAGGGAGGGAGAGCTATGGCCAATACATTTTAAAGATGAGGCAGCAGAGGCGTAGGAGTATTTATGACCTTCCCAAGCGTGTGTAGACTCTCAACTTGACAAAGTATCTCATGGCTCTTGGACCACTGCTCTTCCCTAAGACCAGCAACTCTGTGGGCTGAAAATAGGGGATAGCGAGACTCAGCCCCTGGCCCGTCTACACACTAAGCCTCGATTATTTGTAGACGGAGGAGACGGTCTTCAGACCCTGCCGACTTCAGCGCCCTATAGTGAGAGTCAGTGAGACCTGCAGGTGTGTCCTTCACGCATCTTCCATTGGATGTTTGCTCTGCGAACATTTCCTAGAAAAACTTTCCTAGGAGGGGGCCCGGCAGATGTGAAACACTGGGTGCCATGTCGAGAACTCAGTGGAGGAGGCTCGTGCAATCAGGAAGCCAAGCAGAGGGCGGCTGATTACTTAGTTTGCTGCTGTTGTCTGTAGTCCAGCCCCAGACCTCAGAAGCACAATTCAGAGGAAGAGGGGCACATTTAGGCCCCTCATTTGTATTATACTTTGAAATGGACTTTCACAGGAAATTAAGCCTTCAGTGTGTGCTAGCAGAGAAAGATTTTTGTTATGTTTTTCTTTTTCCAAAGGATGTTTTGAAGGTCACTATTAAACTTGTGGTTGAAAGATAATGAACTTAGGTATCACTTGTGGTATCTGCAGCCAAATATACCACCACTAAAATGTAAATATTTTTTCTTTCGCAGTCAGTATCTGCAGAACAGTAAGCGAAAGAGCCGGCCTGTGAGTGTAAAAACATTTGAAGACATCCCGTTGGAAGAACCAGAAGTAAAAGTAATCCCAGATGTAAGTACGTCTTTTAAAAATAGTCTTAAAAATTATACAAAAGATGAAACATTAGCTAGGTAAATATTAGCCTAAGCATTAGAGTCTTGGAGGCTCGTTATAAAGGCTTCCCTTGAGGGTCTGTGTCAGGGAGTCGCTACTGAAATGAAACCTATTCTGTAAGGAAAGGCCCTGGTACAAGTTCAAGATACTCTACCCTCCTGTCCAATTCCACTCAAGTGTGAATACTATCAAGGGAAAAGAAGGATGAGAGTGGGTCCCTCAGCTTCTTCCTAAATTCCTCTCCTCTTCCTGGCCTGGGTCGGCTTCTAGAAAGCTACCCTTGCAGCTTGCACAGTTCCTGGTTCTGATACCTTTACCTCCCTCTGCAGAACGTTGGAATGTGTTGTCTGATAGGTGGGTTAAGAAGTCAGTTTAATTAAGTGTTGGTCTGTGCACACACTCAATCCCCTGTGCCATCTCATTGTCTCTCGAAAAGGACAGCCAGACGGACAGTGGAATGGTTCTTGCGTCGGAAGAGCTGAGAACCTTGGAAGACAAAACCAAATTATCTCCGTCTTTTAGGTAAGGCTCAGCCAAATAGAAAAGACTAGTTTTAATGGGAACTTTTGGAAGGAGTTTAGGATTTTTGATACAGGTTCAGAGTTTCTGCATTTTGTATCGTTGGCAGGGGGAATTTACATCAAACGAATAAAGAACTTAAACAAATTGAACAATTAAGTGTAAATCTAAAAGAAATTTAAAATGAATCAGAGGATTTTCATGAGATTTGTCTGGTATTGGCTAAATAACAAAGGTCATTGGATGTGATTCCTGAAGAATTTTCAAACCTGTACGAAAATGATGTGTCTGTCCTTGAGAAGTATAATATATAAGTAAGCCAATAGCTACTTGTTTAGATTCTTAAATATTATTGGCTGAGTTCACCTTACTTAATTGTAGGAAAAATACCATGTTCTGAATATCATTTTCTCCATGAGGTTCAGTAGGAATTTGTAGTCGCTTTGAATAGATCTACCTGCTTTTGATTTAAGAAATAAATGAAAATGTGAATTTATAAAAATAATAGGATGCATGACTGTAAGAGCAGAGGGTGGGCTGGATGCAGGAGGGCAAATGGGGAAAAGTTGGGACTGTAATATATTGCAGTATATTATGACTGCAATATAACAATAAAATATTTAAAAATTAAAAAAGAATAGTAGGATGCAGAATAATTATTTATTTGCTAGTGGGTTCACACTAGGTAAGAATAGAGAAGATTTTGATCTACTTATAATCGAAATCAATAACCCTTGGGTTATTGATGTTCATGTTGGGAAAAAAAAACATTAAAATGTTCCACTGTGCTTTTTGTTTGCCTGAAGCCCAAGGTAAGACGTGAGAGCGAATCCTGTTTTATTCACTGATTCAGAATATATCCATTGAGCAATGACTGTGTGGTAATTACCGTGCCATTGCCTGACACACTAAACTTATTTTAATTGGGCTTGGATTGAAAGAAAATTTGCATTTCTAGCAATTTGAAATAACTTTTAAACCGTATAATGAGCACAGAGTTAATAAGATCCTCTTTGCAATTTTTAATGTGAATAACTTGGTAAAGCACTTATGAAGGGGAAAAAACCCACGTCTCCGAATGACCGAGAAGTGTAAATCCCAAAGCTTTAGATCAGCACAGCCTGCACTTCTAAGCCTTGACACGATTGCCATCTGTCATGATTCCATGCCATTGAAAGCATTCTCTTCTTGCTGCGGAGTGATCCAGGCCCTCAGTCTTTCCAAAGAATGTGATTTTGATGAGTAAAAAAGCGGTTTCTGACATGTCTGGCTTGATTGCGCACGCACACACACACAGACACATCAATTTATTAAAGTTTAATGTTGCTCGAGAACTTTATTGACACCATGAGCATGCCTTGCAATCCTCTAATTGACAGTGTGGGGAAAGCACAAGTGGACTTCAGAACATCCCAATTTCCTTTCATATCATGAAAGAGTCCCTTTGGCTCCTATCATTGTATACAAACTTGTCAATCCGTAAGGCCATAAAAATGTTCCATTGGTTGGAGCCTTTGCATAACTCAGGAGAGCTGCCTTTCATCTCATCTCAGGCTTGAAAGACTTGGACCTGAATAAGAGGACTTATCTGAAAGGACAAATTCATGCTGGTACCTGAAAATAGACATTGTCTGAGTAAACCTGATACGTTGATTAACAAGTGGGGGAGATAGGGGCTGGTGTCTCCAGGGAGATTGCAGCCCACATGGGGTTGGGAAGGGGGTTAGGGTCAGAAGCAGAAGAACTGCCTTCTCTCTGCCAACTCTTGTGGTTGCGTTTTTTTCCCACAGTGGACTGATGCCCAGCAAAAGCAAGGAGTCTGTGGCATCTGAAGGCTCCAACCAGACCAGTGGCTACCAGTCCGGGTACCACTCCGATGACGCGGACACCACTGTGTACTCCAGCGAGGAGGCAGAACTTTTGAAGCTGGTGGAGATTGGGCCACAGGCTGGCAGCACGCCTCAGATTCTCCAGCCTGACTCTGGGACCACGTTGAGCTTCCCTCCTATTTAAAAGGAGGCATCCGAGTCCCCCACTCCTGGAAATCACATGAGAGGTGCTGCTCAGATTTTCAAGTGTTGTTCTTTCCACCACCAGGAAGTAGCCACATTTGATTTTCATTTCAAAAAAAAAAAATGGATCTCAGACTGCAGGGAGCCAGTCCCCTAGGCATTTCCTGACAAGATGCTTGTGACCCAAGAATGTGTTTGTGTCTTCTCCCAGTGTTGACCTTATTCTCTTTTTCATTTATTTGAAAAACATGTATGATGCTCCCTATTGTGGGGCTCCCACAGGTTATAACAGAAGAAGTTCAAGAAATGGCTTCTTCTTCAAAAGGAAGGCGTAGCTATACCTGGGGAGTTGACGGCTCCGTAAAACTAGGTAATCCAGGTAATGGAAGTGCTTTTGGTGTTGAAGATGAGAAAGACCTTTAGGGCTGAGTCCATCTAAGAAGCTTTGTTTAGGATGCGGGCCCTGAGCCAAGTCTTACGTGTGGGGTTTGGACCGATAGAAAGGAAGATGTCGGCTTCCTTTGAGAGTACCGGAGCCTGCAGATGCATTGTGTAGGCTCCAGTGGAGGTGGGCACGGGGGCTGTGAGCAGTGTAAAGGCTTCAGACGAGGTTACTGGTTTTAGAAGGTTGCGTGCTCTTCCCAGTTGGGCTAAATGAGAGTTCCTTGTGCTGTTTCCGACTCCTAATGAGAGTTCCTTCCGGACTCTTACGTGTCTCCTGGCCAAGCCCCAGGAAGGAAATGATGCAGCTCTGGCTCCTTGTCTCCCAGGCTGATCCTTTATTCAGACACCACAAAGAAAGGACATTCAGACAGAGGCTCCCTGTCGTGTTGAAGAATTCTGACTGTGCAAACCAGCTTCGGGCTTCTTGTGGATGAACAGTCACCTGTCTGCCCCGAGTGGCGTGTCTGAGCCTGAACGCAGGAGGTTCGACATCACACTGTGGTGTCGGGGCTCCAGGAAGGAGTTCCCTCTGTGGTTCCTTCTCTCCCGCCGGGGCCACCCCCCCCCCCCCCCCACAACTAGCCAGTATTTTAGTCATTCGGCCTCTGCACCCTAGTGAAAGCTGATTTGGTTTGTCCTCTCTCTCGATAATTTAGTCAGATTTCAAAATTATTTTATAGCCAAAGTTATAACAACCTCTATTGTATTGTGTAGACTTTTAACATGTAAAGCTATTTCTACTGATTTCTGCCCTCGTTCTTTTCCTTTTAAAACACAAAACAAAACGTATTTTTCGTTTGGTACCATAGTGTGAGATGCTGGGAACCATGACTATAGAACATGCTATGGCACATATATTTAAGTCTGTTTATGTAGAAACAAATGTAATATATTAAAACCTTATATTATATATAATAAACTTTGTACCATTCACATTTTCTATTAGTACATGTAGCATAACAAAGGTCATAGTGCTTTCAGTAATTGATGCCATTTTATTAAAAAAAAACTGAAAAACTTGAAGGAATCCTTTTGCAAGTTACCATGACTGTATCTATGATTTCTCTGACTTCTAAAATGAAGGAGGGGAATCAGACATAATTTCCATGTGGTAGTTTTTTATTTTTACTTGTTCTCCTATTTTTTCTTATAAAGGATATTTTCATAAAATGTTTATATACTTTATAAACCAATAAATGTATTCTTAGTTAAAAAAATACAATGGTATAATAGTATCCTGACTATTTTGAAGATACATATTTCTGGCTTGAGGGAGAATCACTTCTCTCCCTCCCTGAACACAAATAATTCACATACACGTGCACTCTCATTATAGTCCAGACAGTGGGGGGAGCCTTGAAACACGGCCTGAGAGACATGCGGTCAGTTCTCTAAAGCATCCGTGGCCCCCATAAACCCCATGCCTGTCAGAACGGCCACCCCTGAATCAGCAGCTGGAGACCCGGAGACAGGCAGCCAGACCCAGGCCCTGCAGGAAGCCGGGAGCGTGTGGACAGTTTTCCACAGTTTTTTACTCGGTGCTTAGTGTCGGAACGTCAGCTCCAGCGATGCCAGTTTTAATGGTTACTTGTGCCTGAATTTGTTAGAATTATCTAACAAACCGTTGATATCAACGAGTGGCCCTACTCTTCGTTATATTTTTTATACTAGATTTTGAAATGTTTGTTTAGTCAAATATGCCTATCTTTTTTTAATGGCTTTTTAATCTTTTTAATCTTATTGAGGAAGGTCTTCCCAATTCTAAAATAATCCCAAATTCTAAATTTTCTTCTTTTTCCCTTACATTCAAATCCATTTAGGATTTTTTTTTGTCCGTGGAGTGAGGTAGGGGACTAGCTGTTTTCTTCAAGCAGTTGTCCAGGATGGGAGCATCATGTATTCAGTGGACCTCTTCCCCCTCCCCGCTCTGTGATTGGGAAAATAGACCTTGTATCGTTTTTTCAAACCCTATGCCCTTCCCAAGACACTCTGCATGAGCTTACATGAAGAGTGTGGCTGTGGGTGTGTGTGGTTCCTGGGGACCGCGCTTACGGATCGGGCCACTGTCTGGGATCGGTGGATTGGGGTTTTCTGGCAGATGTTGAACTATGGGCCAGGCCTGGCTTTGCTTTCCCATTAATGACAGCGTTGTCCAGTCAGTGACTAGGAGGAGAGTGTAGATTATTCAAGATAGAAAAGACCTCACAGAAAAACAGAATTTTCTTCATTTTAGGAAAAAAGAAATTTTGTTTCTTGTGCGCGGCCCCTAGCACCATTTCCAGTGCCAGGAATTTGGATTTAGCTGCAACTTCACACTGTAAAGAAATGCTTTCAGCACCTCAGGCAGACTGATTAGGAAGTGAGGTTTGGCCCTCTCTTTCCTCTGTCATCCACACCCCTTGTTCTTAGCTACTTTTCTCTCCTCACGTGCCCCTGTTTAGAAGAGAACTCCGGCTTTTTGAAGTGTTTCTTGCACGGCCTTACTTTCAAAGCTTTAACTGGAGGCATTTGTTGTGTTTTAGATGAGGCCATGCTACCTCCCCTTGGCCCTTGCCCTCCCTCCCCTCACCCTGTACTTGCTTTGCTCCTTTCTCTTCTCCCAAACTCCTCTGTCAGCTTCCCCTTCTGTTTCCCTCTGTGCCTCCCCCACCCCCAGCGGCCCTTCTCCTCAACAGCGTCAACAGGGAGGATGAGAGTTGTGGGAGGTTTAAGTTTATTACCCCCGGGCTGGGGTTCCCTGTCAATGCACATTTCTATGTCCTCTTCAATGAAAGAAAGAAGAAACGTAAAAATCTCTAACCCACACTTTGTAGTTAATGAAACCCAATTTTTCTGTCTCTCTTAGCATGTCTTTCTTTCTGCCTCTTACTCAGGTGTGTTTCACCAAGATGATAAAATGTAGGCAAACCCAGAAAGCTAAAGCCTTTGAGTGAGTCGCTTTCCATGCACTTCTTTCTGCATTTGCATGCCCCTTGCCCTTGGCTGCAGCAGTGCCTTCCCAAGTGGGTGTGAGTGCCTCAAAGGGGATTCTAATCTGTTTCTATAAAATTGCATTTGTTACATGAATCTAGGCTTAGACATAAGTGAAAATCTAGGCAGTCTTTGTGAAAGCAATTTTAAGTCCATTTTTTTTTGGGGGGGTGCAGTTACAGAATGATCTTAGGTGATGAAGAGATTAAAAAGGTAAAAATAATTTTCCTCTGTTTTGAATGCAGAGAAGTGGACAACTCTGGGAGGAGCAACTCAGAGAGAAATTCCACAGCCAAATTGGCCTGACATTCTGGACTGAAAATCTTAGAACATACCAGTCCCAGCACAGGTCTGACTCAGAGATAAGGACCCTGAGTCAGGGAAAAAGTCCTAAAAAAAAGAAGACTACTGATAAGACAAGGTTACAGTAAACTGTGATTGATATCAAGTGAATGTTAGTGAGAAGACCTCTCTTTTACCTTTCTTGACAACACAACCTATGACCTTTTAATATAACTTCCAGATACCTCTGAAACATTAAATTCAGCAGCTTCACTCATTTTTTGGTTTAAAAATGAAAGAATGGAAATATGTGGTTTAGTCGTTTATTTTAGCCTCAGCTGTCGTTTATTCCAGGGACTTCAAACCTATGCTCAGTGTACTTACCAATAACTGGTGGTAGTGGATCCTCATACCTTAATTATTTGATGCTCTCGACTTTTAGGTGCATTGGCAGGGAATAAGAAAACTGGACTCTGCTCTGGTTTTGATCTATTCTTTGTTCGGCTTGTTTCCTCCCTTTGTCAGGAAGTGACATTTGGGGGAAATAAATTCAGGAAAGTGGGTTGAGTTCTTCAGTGTTCAATGAACCCTCATTGCCTGACTCTCAGCCCCTGTGCAGCTCACCGGCTACGGGACGGCAGTGACTCCTCAGGAGCCCTCTGAACGACTCTAACCAGGAGAGGTTTAATGGGAGCCTGGTTTAATGCTATGCTGTGTGGGTGATCTCTTTAAGTTGAAATGACTTATCCTGACAAAGGGGATTGAAAACATTCCATTCATTGCCACAGAGAGAACATAAATGGGAATGAAAAGCCAAATGCAAAGTAGAGAATTCAATCTAGGTAGACAGTGACCAAAGACGTCCCACATTCATTCCCCAGGTTAACGAGAAAACTAGCAGACGGTGTCCCGCAGCACACACTGTGGGGGAGCTCGGCCTCCCATAGAATCAAGTACCAAAGATTCAGCCCTTAGTAGTAAAGGTTAAGCGAGCAATTTTTAATATATGTGTTTGTTGTTTGCTTGTATTTAACTGTACTTATAAAGTGCTTACAATGTGCCAGATACTCCTTTAAAAAGTTTATTAATATTAACTCAGTTAATTAATAGGGACCCTAAAGCAAGATGTAGGCAGCACGGTATAGACCAGATGGCAGCCAGAGTGGGATGCATAAAAGGATCCTCTCTGATGGTTTCCACAGTGTTTGTTAGGCATTGACTCTATGCCAGGCACCTTGGGAGGCAGTGGTCCAAACTACAAGTATTTCCTTAGCTGCGCGGGTTAAGGCTTAGCAACAGAAGCATAGCGAGGAGTAACCCAATCTTATTTCAGGACTCCATGTATCATTATGGCCTCACCTTAACGACTCGAGCACAGGTTTCATTATCGACTCTATCCAGTCATTCTTGAATGAGGACCTGATTTCAAGAGCCCTTCTTGGTGCCGTAATACATAGATTCCACCGTGGGGGCACTCAGCCTGACTTCAGAGTCGGAATGTGCATGGGAACAACCCAGTAACAAGCCACCTTACAGAAGGTTGAGATCAGGCTTATTTTTGTCTGGCTTACCTCACGTTGCACAATTTGCCTTTCACTTGTAAAGCAAGATGGGGTTCTGATAGTGCTCCAGAAGACTGCTGTATTGGCAAACATTATATAGAAAAACAGAAGGAATCTTTGGTTTTATCATAAAAAACATTTTGGTGTCCTTATATTACTATTCTACATTTTAAATGTTCCCAGTGACTGCAAATCCAAAGTACAGAAAGAGTAAATTCCAACATTGCCCTTAGTTTTACTAGGAATTCTTCAGCAGGGATTGGTTTAGGTAATGACTTCTCCTTGGTCACCATAAAGTGTTATATTATCACGAGCCCTGCAATATTTCTTCCATACATCAGTCTCACAAATCAAAGCATGATCCCGTGTAAACCACCTTGAGAATCTTCCAAGCAGCCTGTATTTCAAATCAATAGAAATGAATTTTCTTTTAGTTCAATCATCGTGGATAAATCATGATACATTGCTGTGCCTTTTTTCCTATCCCCTGTCCAATATGGTTGGCAAATTGCCTTGAGGACCTGTCATGAAGACAGAAAAAGATCCTCATTCTTCCCTTATCACCTTCCCCATCAGTGAATTTCAGCGTCCTGCCCCGCATTCATGCTTGTGGTCCTTTGTGCTGGAGGAGAGCTTATTGCTCTTTACCTGAGGAGCAAGACAAGAGGATGTCATGCCAACAGCCATCCCTGAGTCAGATCTTGTAGAATTCGTTAACAATTGTCACTTTAAAAAGTACCGATGAGTATTAATTTTGGATGACATATATTAGAACAGGCTTAATCACAACATAATAGAATTTTTAGATAAATATGCACTGTGAGTTTAACTTTCATTATGTTTCTATGTTTCAAAACTATAGATATTGCAAGGACCTCTGTAATCACTGAGACCTGAGCAGCTTGAAGGGCAGAGAACTAATGAGCATCTACCATACGCCAGGCGTTGAGCTATGCACGTCTTGCGTATTACCTCCTTAAATTGGAGACAATATTTGAGCATGGTATAGTTCATTCTTAAACTCCCCACTCTCCCTAGCCCATTAGAGACTTGCATAAGGACTATCTTAGTATGATGAACACAGGTCTGGATGGCATGTGCCTGGGAAGACTGTGGTGTGAGAGAGTCTGGATTCAGAAAGAGCTCAGTTGTGCATTGCTGGTGGGATTGCAAATTGGTGCAGCCACTATGGAAAACAATATGGAGTTTCCCCAAAACAGTAAAAATGGAACTACTATATGGCACAACAATCCCACTTCTGGGCATCTATTTGGAGAAAACAAAAACACTAATTTGAAAAGAATATGCACCCCCAGATTCACTGCAGCATATTCACCATAACCAAGCAACCAGTGTCCAGCGATAGATGACTGGAGAGAGAATGTGTGAGACACACACACAATGGAATGTTACTTAGCCATACAAAAGAATGAAATCTTTCCACTTTTGGGCCTAGAGGGTATTATGCTGAGTGAAATAAGTCAGACAGAGAAGGATAAATACTGTATCATTTCACTTATAAGTGAAACCTAAAAACCAAAACAAACAACCAAACAAAGCAAAACAGAAACAAACTCATAGATACAGAGAATGCACTGATGGTTGCCAGAGAAAGTGGGGAGGGGGTGTGAAAAGGTGAAGGGGGATAAGAAGTACAAACTCCCAGTTATAAAATAAGTAGGTCACAGGGATGGAATGCATAGCACAGGGAACATAGTCAATAGTATTATAACTTTGTTCAGTGACAGATGACTATTAGATTTATCACGGTGATTACTTCGCGAGGTACATAAATGTTGAATAACTCTGTTGTTCATCTGAAACTCATAACAGTGGGTGCCAATTATACTCTAGTAAAAAAAAGAAAGGGCTCACTGGTCAGGATTCACAGGCTGACTCAAATCCATTTGACTCTGTGCACGAGTTTTGGGATGGGGCACCATGGCTTTCTCCAAGGCTCGACATGAACAAATATCAGTTGGCCAAAATCAATTAGACAGTGACCAATTTGCTAAAAATCAGTTTTGTCAAATGGTCAGTTTGCACAATGATTAACGCATCCAATTAAATTCATCAATATTTGCACATCCAAACCTTTAAGAATTATTTATAAACTTTACCACAATTGATATTGAAGTCTTCTGTGAAATTGTGACAAACTGTTTCTCCATGTCTTTCAAGCAGAATTTTATGGAATTTTCTCACCGAAGAGATTTTTTCATTGCTTTTAAAGAGGGAGAGGGAAGGAGAGAGGAAGAAAGAGAGAAATATTGATGTGAGAGAGAAATATTGACCGGTTGCCTCTCATATGTACCTGGATAGGGGATCATAGGTTTCAGAAATGGGGACCAACTTGCAACCTAGGTGTGTGTCCTGTCTGGGAATTGAACCTGCAACCTTTTGGTTACGGGACAATGCTCTAACCAAGTGAGCCACACTGGCCACGGCTGGAATGTTCAATTTTTCAAAAGGCTTAAATTTCTCATGAAAGTGTTTAATCGCTTCCAACAATTCATTCAAATTCATCAAATTCAGCATGATATAACATTATATAATATATTTGCCATTAATTTCAAAATTCTACAAAAGGATCCAAACTAATCACATCAATATGAAATGTTGAAATTTTCTTACCAATAGCTAGAAATGTAAAATTAAAACTTATATGACATTTGAAGCATGTTAAAATGACAGTCAAAGGAATCAGAACTCAAAAGCATCAGGAGCAATTCCATTACACCAAGAATGCTAGTTCCAGCCAGACAGGAATTTCTGACTCGTTCACCCTTTATCTCCAGTGCCTAGAACAGTGCCTGACAATAGTAGGCACTCAATATCTGCAGCATGCAACAGTAAAATCAGTCACTTGGCAAATATAATTTCAGCCAATTGGCTCTCAGAAAATTGATTTTTGGCATTTTAGCCTGCTCTCCTAGTCACCAAGAGGAGCAAAAAACAACAACAACAACAACAACAACAAAAAAAAACTAAAAACAACAACAAAAAAAAAACCCAGGGGCTTTTGTTGACTGTTTTTCAGGACATATTGGTGTTTCCAAAGAGGTGAGGGAAATTTTAAGCTGTGTAACTAGATAAATTTGTGGAGGTCAAGGGATGGAGATGTCCCACTTTCTCCAAGCTGATCAGACCCACTTGAATTCTGTCACTCCATTTTTGTAACCACATTTAAGAGATAACTTGACAAATTGCTGCACACCCAGAGGAGGGTGACCAGATGGTCTTACATAAGGAGTGGTTGGGAAACTGGAAATAGGCCTGTGCGAGGGCTCTCTCTTAATAAATCGAAGAGGCTTCCATGGAAAGTACTCTGATTCTCTTTTGTCTTCCCGAAGGGTAAATTTTGCCAATGGTCAATGGATAGAGACCACGAGCATGCCAGACCTTGGATCTTCTGATTTCTAATCACCTGCTCTTTTCTTTGCGACTCATGGGTTCCCTCTTCATAGAGTAAGTAGAGATTGTTCTGTAAGGTGATTGGAGAAAAGCTAAGAAGACAGATGTAAGGAGTTAAGGAATCAGAGCACCAGTTGGACCAGGTGCTCTCCAAGTTCCCCATCAGCTCAGCATATTAGAGATCAAGTGAGTAAGACATGCCTGTGTCTGGATCCATGTTTGGAGCTGAGTGATCACATGCAAGTTACCTGACCTCTCTGAGCCTCAGTTTTTTCATTCATAAAATGGAGTTAATAACAATACATACCTCTTGAGGTCATGGTAAGGATTAAATAAAGTAATGGATGTAAATCGCCTAGTATAGTGCCTGGGACAGTGCATGCGATTGCCTTGCTTATTATTATTACGAATCAATTAAAAGGAATGTACTATGTCTACTTTTTTTCTTTCAAGAAGTGAGAACCAAGGTTTCGGTCTCAAATGGTTAAAGTAGGCTCTTCCAGGAGTTCACCGCGTTCGTCTGAGGTCAGGGAAGTTATTTTTTGTTCTCCAAATAACTGCTTCCACAGATGACACCTGAATACATATACAACACTTCGGTCTTTGCCGTGGACTCCAGACTTCTGCTTTGTTCAGGAGTCTGGGCGGACTGGAGACAGGAAGAGGTGCTGAGACCAGTGGCCCAGGAGCTGGAGTCCAGGCTGGGTTAAGCAGGGAAGTTTCTTCATGAGTCAGAAGGCTGCGAAGCTCCTGCAGGGCTCCTCTGGCTCTTGGGTCCCTCCCACTGGGAGACACTTCCTGCTTTGTGCAATCCTTGGCCCCCTCCTGCCACCCCCAGGAGTTCCTTAAGACAAGATCTTTCACTGAATTGTTATAATCCAAGGGAAGGAGTGTTTTTAGTGTCTGCCAAAGCTGGGAATCTCCCAAGCCTTGAGAAAGCTGTGTGTGTGGCAAGTGGTTCTCCTGCTGGGGTGTACTTTCCCATCTTAGCAAAAGGAAGCCAGTAGTGTTGACTTGTTTCCTCAGGGGGTGGAGGGGTGTAGTTAGCCTGTGAGTTAAAAAGCCAAGTGTCACTACAAAAACAGTCCTTCTCAGCACCCCTGGAAAGAGCAAAGACTTCATTTTGACTTTGAATAAAGAGCCCCATAATCCCCTGGGATTTGCACACTCAAGCTCTACATTGGAAGGAGGTCAACGTAGGAAGCCCTGGTCTCCTGGGAAGAGGAGATGACGTGGTCATCGCTATCCAGACTCAGCCTTTGACAGGTTTATGGAGGATGGAAGGCAGGGAGAAACCTCCCTTGGCTTTGGCCTCTTAGCTGGATCAGGTTGGAGCTCCATCAGGCCCCTCCTTGAGCCTGCAGGCTGATTAGGCCCCAGACTTTCCTGGGGTCGTTTGGAAACTGCGCAGGCCCTCTCCCATATGGCCCTGATAAGGATCTCCCTCCCAGAGATAAGGAGCTGTTTAAGGGAATCTGAGGAAGCCCAGATTTTGTTTGCATAAAGCTGGACAATGTAAAGTGTAATCCCTACACAGATGCAATTAGCTGTTAAACATATTAAGTCTTGAGGAAGGGGTGCTGTGCCAGTTCATAAATTACTGTGAATTTGCCCCAGAGGAACTGAGGGCAGGTATCTTTTCCTGCCAGATCATTAGAACGGCCACTGATGATGGGTCACGAGACTGAGCTTATGGTAGTTTCAGCAAGTCCTAGGCTCCAAAGGAAGAAGGACCTATGGGGGAACACAGCCGTAAATAACCAAAGGCCCTGGGCCTTTTGTTTCCCTAATATTAGGGAAAGGGCAAGAGAGCTGCCTCAGAGAAAGGCCTTGAAGCAGTCACATCACGGCCCAACGGAGCAGCCAGCTCGCTTAGTGTTCTCTGCTAACATAGGGTTTGATGCTGTGGTAAGTTGCTAGGTGACCTTGGTGAAGGCTGAGTGCCCCCCAAAACTGCCAGGTGGATGCCTGGCAAGGCCATTAAGCTGCATTCTGTCAGAAGGAAGGGGACTCTAAGTCTCACTTCTGGTGAAGTAACTGCTAAATGGCCTCACCTTACCTGCCAGTGGTACCTCCAGATTCCTTTCATTGATTTAATATAAGTAATAATAACAACAACAATAATAATAGATAATTATTAGAGCTTACTCTGTTCTAGGCACAGTACTACAGTTATATATCTATTATTTGATGTATATCTCATAATGGATGTCTCACAATGTATATATAAGAGCTAAGTACTAATATTTTCACTAATTTAAAAATAAGGAAATTAAAGTTCAGGCAGTTTCATTTACGTATACAAAATTATGCAGTTAATAAGTAGTAAATCCAGATTTTAATCTCAGAAGCTGATTCAAAAGCTTAAACTCATAACAAGTATTTTAGGGCTCATCAGAAACCTCTCTCCATCAGCCGTGTAGAGAAATCTGCCATTCCCATCCAACTGGGATCAAGATCAACCAAAAGTAAAATGTATTAGATGAATATGCTGATAGAGCCCATAACGATAGGCTCGTTTACGTCCTCTCGTTGTCTGCCTGGTCCAGCCTGATCTTCGGAAATTCATTTGGGGCGTTTCTGTCATAGTTGCGTTTATGTTGTCGGGGGACAGCAATTGTGATCATGCCTCTGAGTATCTTCAAATTTTATAAACAGGCCTTTTCAAGCAAATAACCAACAGTTGGGGTGGGATGCTGGGAAAACTGCTGCAATTAAAATTTGAGTGTTTATCTTTTTAGGGACTTTAGCTGTTATTTTTTCTTTTTTAATTAGAGATGAAATTTAATATTACTTTATGTGAGTTTCAGGTGTACAGCATAGTGGTTAGATATTTATATAATTTATGAAGTGATCCCTCAGTAAGCCTAGTACCCACTGGCACCATGCATATGTACTATAATATTACTGACTATATTCCCTATGCTGTACTTTATATTGCAGTGATCATTTTGGAATTACCAATGTGTATTTCTTAATCCCTTCAGCTTTTTCACCCAGCCCCCCACTCCGTCCCCTCCAATCTGGCAACCATCAGTTTGTTCTCTTTATGAGTCTGTTTATGTTTTGTTTGTTCATTTATTGCGTTCCTTAGATTCCACAGGTAAGTGAAATCAAATGGTATTTGTTTTTCTGTTTGGCTTATTTCACTTAGCATAATACCCTCTAGGTTCATCTGTGTTGTCACAAATGACAAGACTTTATTATTTCTTCTGGCCGAGTAATATTCCATTATATATGTACCATGTCTTCTTCATCCACTCATCTATTGATGGACACTTAGGTTGCTTCCATATCTTGGCTATTGTAAACAATGCTGCAATGAACATGTAAATAACTCATACAACTTAACACCAAAAACCAAACAATCCAATTAAAAAATGGGCAGAGAACCTGAATAGACATTTCTCCAAAGAGGACATACAGATGGCCAATCCACAAATGAAAAGATGCTTAACATCACTAATCACAGAGAAATGCAAATTAAAACCACAATGAGATATCACCTCATACCTGTCAGAATGGCTATCATCAATAAACCAACAAATAACAAGTGCTGGTGAGGATGTGGAGAAAGGGGAATCCTTTTGCACTGTTGGTGGGAATGCAGATTTGGTGCTGCCACTATGGAAAACAGTATGGAGGTTCTCAAAAAATTAAAAACAGCCCTGGCTGGTGTGACTCAGCAGATTGAGTGCTGGCCTGCAAACCAAAGGGTCGCAGGTTCAATTCCCAGTCAGGGCACATGCCTGGCCAGGTCAGGCCAGGTCCCTAGTCGGGGGTGTGCCAGAGGCAACCACACGTTGATGTTTCTCTTCCTCTCTTTCTCCTTCTCTTCCCCTCTCTCTAAAAAAAAATTAAATAAAATCTTTTTTAAAAGTTTAAAATAGAAGTGCTTTATGACCAAGCAATTCTACTTTGGGGTTGTTATCAGAAGAAATACAAAACACAAATTTGAAAAGATATATGCATCCCTGTGTTCAAATTTGCGGTTTTAAAGCAAAATCTAGGGAAAGTCTCTTTCCTTTGAGTTGGCCAGCTAACATGCCAACAGTCAGGCTCTCCAGAGTGTGTGTGTGCCCAGAAGGGCTAAGATGCTTAAGGGTGAGTAGTTGGTACACTGCCTTTGTGGGCACTGGCATTCTCTTTCTCTTCTGGTCTCCTCTCTGCATCTTCCAATCAGAAATATTTGAACATGGAAAATGTTTGATCTGAGATTCCAATTTGCATTCGCTGCAGAGGCAAATTGTGATGTAATTGCTCTCTTTCAGTTTCCAGTTGGATCTTTGATCCGCTGACTTGTGATGGGCCATTGCTAGAGACTGAATAACTCTAAGTGGAAGCTTTAATGATTTCTTGTAAATGACAAGATTCTCCCACCAGGAACTTAATTAAAAGTTAGTCTCAGGCTACTACTGACCTCGGCAGCCTGCTGGGGTTCTCATTCCAGTCTTCCTGGGCCCCTGCACTGCAAAGTGTTGACGGGAGCAGCGTGACTCTCACGGACATTTAGTGCAGCCAACCACAGGGTCTGTGCAACAGACAGGATGGCAGAAAAGGAAGTGGCTGTGTGGCCAGCAAGGACCAGGTGGGACTGGAGTAAAGAGTGACCAGGTCAGCCAGGATATGATGACACAAAAACACAGCTTACTCCATATCTTATCAATTGCCATTCTGTGTGATTTAAGACATTTTTTTAAAAAGTGTGTGTGTGGTTGGAGTGGGGCTGGCATGGAGGGAAATCTAGATGCCGTGGTACTCATTTCCAGAGTCTCCAGGAGATAATGGCCCCCTGGCAGCTGTGTGGGGGCACTTAGGGTAGCCTTACCCTAAGACAAAATAATAATTACAAGGCAATCTTTACATTTTCTGATAAAGCTCTCCCTCTCGTTTACAGCAGAAGCTGATGAACATCACATTTGAGTTAAGGGCTAACAGCAGCAGGGAGTGTTGAGATAAACCACTGCAATTATGAACTCACTTGCTGTTTAATGGCACGGAGCCCATCAGCAGTGCGGAGGGCCTGCCGTCGTGTGGGCCTGGCCTGGTACGTTTTATTGGCAGGCGGCAGCTTGTGTTAATGGCACAGTCATCTCCACGAAAGGGGCGCGTTGTCTCTCTTCAGACTAGTTTTCGTCGGAGCACCTGAGCAAGAAAAAAATTATTATATGTATATTTAGAATATATATAGTTAAAACCAAATAGTAAGTGAATATATATTCTAATAGTATACACATAGTTAAAACCAAATAATAATGTTATCAGGTAGAAAAGTGATTTAAATTTCCTATATATACACACATATATATATTTAGAATACGTACATATATATTTAGCACTGATGTATAGGTTAGTAGCCAAATACTAATATCACGAGCACATATGTAATGTGTATGTGCATGTATTCTTATATGCATCCACACGTAAAGACGTAATGGGTTAGACTGGGCGTGGTGTTCTGTAGATCTGCTTTTCAGTGCACAGACGCTGTGAGCCTTCCCCACGCTATCAAACACGTCTCCAGATTGTGACTTGTGACGCTCACATAGTATTCTGGACTGTAACAACCCGTCCCTGTGGTTTGACACGTGTTTCTTTCCCAAATTTTCTTTACTTTAATTAGTAATCTGATAAACATTGTGTCACTCTTTTCTTTCTTTTGGAGACCTATTCATAGAGATGGATTGAAGACTTAAGAACATTTTTAAAGACTCTATTAACTCTGTGAATTTATCCATTCATACGAGTGATACAGCGCCTTAGGGAAGCCATGTAGAGAACATAGTTTGTCGGCTTTATTGAAAGCCTTAAAAATATTTATACCTACTAATCCTGTTGCTGGGAATTTATACTGAGGAATTAATCTAAATTAAACAAATGCGGGAGGTGGCTATCTATACAAAAATATCATGGCAGCATCCTTTGTAAACAGTAAACTTTGGGGAACAATCTAAACGCTTTAGAAACATGGAAAGGTTCTCAGAGATCGGCTAACTCATATTTTTCAGATGTAGCAAACTAACCAGAGGGTTAATCCAGAGGGTTAAAGTGACGTCCCCAGGATCCCACAGCAGGTTCAGGCGTTCTGACTCTCATCCCAGACTATAGCCTGCTACTTCTAAAAGCTTAACTTACTCCTCTCCAAGTGCCCCAACTGTGGGCATCATGAATATTCAACTCTCAATGTCTGAATCTCCCTTGGGGGAAATAGAATTTCAAAATACGCTTTAAATCTCCTTTCACAGGTATGAAATTAAAAATGTATTAAATTTACTTGTGAAACCTAGTCAGATATTAAAGCATTGAAAAATTGCATATCTTACCTGAGCTTTCTTATACAATGCCTACATGATATTATTATTTTTTAAATTAGAAAATAAAAACATTTTTACATAAAAATATTTTAAAACAATGCTCTATGAGAAAATCTACCTGTACTGAACAGAGTAAAACATTAATCAGTATCTTCCTCTCAGGCAACACAAAAAAATAAAAAAAAATTAAATTACAGTTTACATTCAATATTATTTTGTATTAATGCCAATTGTACAGCATAGGGGTTAGACAATTATATACTTTAGAAAGTGTTTTGCCCTGATATTTTCAGTAGCCAATGGCATCATACAAAGTCATTACAATATTACTATTTCCTATGCTGTACTTTACATCCCCATGACTGTTTTGTAACTACCAATCTGCACTTCTCAATCTTTTTCACCCAGTTTCTCCACCCACTTCCCCTCTGGCAACCATCAGTTTGTTCTCTGCATCTATGAGTCTGTTTCTGTTTTGTTTATTTGTTTATACTGTTCTTTATTTTTTAAAAAGATTTTATTCATTTATTTTTAGACAGGAGGGAATGGAGGGAGAAAGAGAGGGAGAGAAACATCAGTGTGTGGTTGCCTCTCACGTGGCCCCCATTGAGGACCTGGCCCACAACCCAGGCATGTGGGAATCTGGGAATCGAACCGGCAACCCTTTGGTTCACGGCCCACGCTCAATCCACTGAGCTACACCAGCCAGGGATGTTTATACTGTTCTTTAGATTCCACATATAAGTGAAATCATATGGTATTTGTCTTTCTCTGACTTATTTTACTTAGAATTAATACCCTCTATGTCCATCTATGTTGTTGCTAATGGTAAAATTTCATTCTTTATAATGGCCAAATAATATTGCATTATATAAATGTGCCACAGCTTTTATACCTACTCATCTATTGATGGGTTGCTTCCATATCTTGGCTATTGCAAATAACATTGCAATGAACATACAGGTGCTTATATTCTTTTGAATTAGCGTTTTGGGTTTCTTCAAATATATACCCATAAATGGAATCACTAGGTCATAAGACAGTTCTATTTTTAACTTTTTGAGGAACCTCCATACTGTTTTCCACAGTGGCTGCACCAATTTGCATTCCCACCAACAGTACAAAAGTGTTCCCTTTTCTCCACATCCTTGCCAGCACTTGCAACACAAGAATTTAAGAAGCATTTGCTTTAAACTGTTCTTGTCTCCATCTGCCATGTTAACTAGACTTAAAATTCTCTAAAATAAGCATTAATTTTCAAAAAATGAATTCTTATTTATGTTTAATAACATATTTACCATTTTTTGGTTCACTATAGTTTATGCATTTACTTCTTCCGGTTTTAATTTCTTCTTGCATACATTCCTTTCTATGAGGAATTATTCATTAAAAATGTCCTCAACCTTTGTCAGTATAAAGATGCCTTTGTTTCATCTTCATTCATGAGTGATAGTTTAGCCAGTTATGCAACTTTTTCTAAACAATGGTTTTACAACCATGAATATATTGTTCCATTATTTTTTGGTACTTGCTGTTGATGAGAAGTTTGCTGTCTAGTTGCTACTCCTTTGGAGATAGTTGGGTTTTTTCTTTGCAGCTTTAAGATTTTTCATTTCGAATTTAATGTTTATAGTTTCATTACAATGAGCCTAGGTAAACATTTATTTTTATTTACATTGCTCAGGACCTAGTGTGCTCCTTCACCATGAAGTATCATTTATTTCTTCATTTTCAGAAAATATTCAGCTATAATCTCTTTTTTTCTTCATTCTCTGTGGAATTTCTAATTAGATGGATTAGAGGTTGGAGATTTCATTCTGTCTTTCAGGTTTCCTTGATATTTCTTTCACATTTCTCATCTTTTGGCTTTCTGCATTGCATCAAGGAATTAACATTTCTGTGCTTTCGTTTCCTCATCTGTGACTTGTAGACCAAATAGTTCCTGCACGGCATGGGTGCGTGCAAGGGCGAGATGAGCTGTGTTAGGCGGCCTCAAAAACAGTGATCCTTAAAGAGGAAGGAAGGAGAAGGAGATGAAGGGGGGAAAAGAGAGGAAAAAAGGAGAAAAAAGAGAAAATGAAGTTATCATCCCCAACATTTTCTTTTTAAATGTATTCCTGTAAATGAAAAGTGCCACAAACATTAAGCATGTAGCAATGAAAAATATTCATGCTAACTCTTTGGAGATTTACTCAAGAGGAAGATGAGGTCTTCAGTCCATCTATTCCAATGTATGAGGCAATATTCATAAAGATGAACGTTTATAAAAGAGCTCAAAATTAAAGTTTTAAAGCAGTACTTGAGCCACAACTCTAAATATTATGTTGAGAGACAGATGCGAGTGACACAAAGATACCTATAGTTAGAATTTTCACAGTTGAAGCCCATTTATATGAAGTTCAAAAACAGGCAAACCCAATTTATATTGTTTTGAGATATGTATGTAAACACATATAGTAAAGAACAACAAGAATTTTTTTAGTCACTAAAGACTGAAGTAGTGATTACCCCTTATGAAGAAGCACAGAAATGCATGTTTGGGAGTGTCCTGCTGGGATTCCAGGACGCTGGTTATATCTGATTACTTGAAGTAGGTCATTGTTCCCAAGAGTGGATCTCTTTTGGGCTTTGGGTATTGAGATGAGTATTAACTTTGTAATTATTATTTTAACTATATACATTCTGGATTATGACACATCTCAAATTAAAAAGTAAATATATGGGAATTTTATTTTCATTTTTTGGTCAATTTTCATATCTAATGATATGTGTTTCCAGGAATAGAATTGTGATTTATAATATTGAACCTTTATAACATGAGAGTCTACTTGTAAAACCTTGAGCTTTGACTGTGGCCCAGAAATCACGTGTCCTAACTCAGGTCCTGTATGAGTTGGTATCATTTCTGAACAAGAGGCCAGCTGGATAGGACGGTTTTCAATGTGAAGAGGGACACTGTTGGCGAATGGTGGATCGCATGAAAGACACATTTTAGGTACTTCCTGATTCCGGCAGGATGAGCTTCTTCCTCGGGTCTGTGGTTCCTGTGTCCCGCATGGGCACCGCTGTGCTTGTTTACGGATGGTCGTGGGAGGGCAGGCACACTGATGCATGTCCAGTGTTCAAACAGACCTTCGGTGGGGGGAGAAACAGGACTCTGGAGTATCCATAAAGGACATGGAGAAACTCCAAGTCCCAGGAGCAGTCCTCTCCTGAGAACAGATATTAAAAAACAAAAAATCCAGCAACATCAAACTATGCTGGGGCAGCTATTCTACTAGAGGTAGGTGGAGTTTTCTGGTTTAGACAGGCTTGTATTTTCTGGAGAGTAAGGAAGAAAGAGGCCAAAGGCCACAGAGGATGTGCTTCCTTCCTCCTTTTAATTATTTGGGCAGTTACTCCACACACATACGACCGTGATCTGCAGTATGTGTTTGCCAAGAATCAATCCTCCATACATGCACACGGGGAAAAACACCCAAACCAGATCCTGGCCTTTCTAAATTTATTTTTGTGTTGTGTTGCACAGAATATTTTGACCTTCTACTGTGCAAGGTATTGTAGTTAGTAAGTTTTAGAGTCAGGCAGCTTGTACTTGAATGCTTCGGGTCTTACTAGCAGCATATTCTTTGCTAAATTATCTTTGCTAAGCACTGGTTTTCTCATCTCATCCTCACCGTTCAGGGTCATTGCAAAGATTGGCAGCGAGTTAAGGTGCTTAACATTGAGCCTGGCTTTATAGTACTTCCTCAACAAGTGGTAGTAGCAGTAGTAGTTGTTTTGGTTATTCTCTTACTGGAAAAACATATTAACTATTTAGGCAAAGATGTAAAATTGTATATTTAATCAAGACCTTGCTGGGAAGTTGTTTCCACTGGTGCTGAGTAGAGAGGGCAGTGGAAATGTGCAGATCATTTATTTTGAAAGTTATCCCAAGATTTCCAATAGGAAGGATCCTAATCCATTCATTTATCTGTTCACCAAGCATTTCACAGGGCTTTAATTTGCACTAGACACGGTACTAAGTACTGGAAATAAAATGGTGAGCAACACAGACACGTTCCTATTTCCATGGGTTTATAGTACAGGGAACATTTTCCCTTGTGTCCTTTATACAGCCATTGGCAAACAGTTTTGGGGCTGTGTTAAAATAACAAGATCCTTTGGGATGTCCATTTATAGGTCTTATTTTCCCAGTAGATTTCTCGGTCTGTGTTTTTCGAAGCAAATTCTTGCTGTGTTTGGGACGTCCTAGCTCAATCCCACACTGGCCACCAACCTTGAATAGGCCATGGCAAATTCAGGCAAGGAAATGTCCTACAACTTCAGGAACCTGGACATTTCCGACCTATTCTGGAAGGATTTGAAAACCACTTAATATAGATATCCTGTAAAATTCTATTCTACTGGGATCTCTGTGTAGTCAGTTTTTACAGAAGCATTTTCTTCTATCGGGAAGGCAAGAATCACGACAAAGAAGGGAGCAACCCCTAACTACTCACTCCATACCCACACTCCCCTTCTTTTCTAAATAATTTTTGGCTTCTTTTTTTTTTAACTTTCAGCATTTTACTATGAAAAATTTCAAGCTACAGCATAGTTGAGAGAATTAGACAGTAATCATCTGTACACTCTCCACCTAGAATCTTCTTTTAACATTTAACTATATTGTGTGTCTGTTCATCTACTTATCCCTCTCTCCATCCACTAATTCATCTTTTCTTTCTTGCACTGCAAGGTAACTTGCAGACATGAGAATGCTTGCCCGTATATTTCAGCTTGCATAATGTCCAGTAGAGTTCAGTATTTATTTGCAGTATTTTCTCTTGATGTAGCATACACAAACACAACATGAATCTTAATAAATCTAAAGTATAGATTTGCTGATTTGAACAATTTATGGACCTGTGTAACCCAAGCCTCTTTCAGGATATTGGACAGCACCATCAGGCCCAGGGGCTTATTTTATGCTTTTCTTGATCCCACCTGGCTAACCCCACTCCCACCAAACCAGAGTTCTGAATTTTTCCCACCATGTTCATTTTCCCTGTTCTAGAATTTTGTAGAAATGAAGTCATATAGTATACTCTTTGTGTCAGGCTTTCCCACTCAGCATAGCATTTTAAAGGCTTAGTAATACTGTTGTGCGTATCCGTAGTTCACTCTTTTATATTACCGAGTAGTATTCCATTTTTATGACTATGCGGCAGTTTTATCTGTTTTCCTAGTGGTGAACACCTGGACTGTGTCCAGTTTTTGGCTGTTATAAATAAAGCCACTATGAACATTCTGTACGAGTCCTCAGTAAAGGTATGTTGTTATTTCTTTTGGGTAGATACCTAGGAATGGAATTACTATGTTAAAGATAGGTATATTTTTTAAATTTTATAAGATATTGCCAAACTTTTCCAAAGTGGATGTACCATTTTACTCTTCTTCAATAAATGCATGAGAGTTGTTTTGCATTGTGGATTTCTAAACTTTTTTTGTTAATGGCCAGAGAGTAAATATTTTAGGTTTTGTGAGCTCTATGGTCTTTGTTGCAACTGTACAATTCTGCTATTGTAGTGTGAAAGCCATAGACAATTTGTAAATTTATGAGTGTGGCTATGTTACAATAAAATTTTATATACGAAAACAGGAGTGAGCCTGCCGGCTGTTGTTTGCCAATTCACTCTGTCCTTGCCAGCGTTTGGTGTCAGTCTTTTTAATTTTAGCCATTCTAGTTAGTGTGAAATGGTATCTCATTGTGGTTTTAATTTGCATGCCTCTGATGGCTAATGATCCTTTATGACGTGTCTGTTTCAGTCTTTTGCCAGTTGTTTTAAGGAAGGGCAGGCCGCCCTACCGGAGACAGGGACAGAAATTGTGGGTGGAATCAGTCATGAATGGGAAGAGGTCACCTTGGGGTCCTGCTCAGTCTAGCCTTCAGATAATTCCAGACCAGCCCAACCGTCACCCAATTGCAATTCCATAAAGGATCCCCGAAAGCACCACCCTGCTGATGAGCCCAGACAACTCACAGGCTGTGTAAATTATTTTAAGCCACTAAGTTTTGGATTAGTGTGCCACTGCTAATAGATCACTGGAACCCATAGTTACTAACTCTCTTCTCAACTGTTCTAAAACAGAAGACTTCAAAATAATGAAACTGTGGCACACCATCATTTAAAGTTTTGCATGTCTCGCATACTTTTATCATTTTGTTACAAACAAGATTTTAGAGCATTTTTAGGCTTGTTTACATCATAATTGAGGGAAAGATACAGAGATTTCCCATGGTGCTCTGCCCCTATCCATACATGGTCATTTGTTACTGAAGGCAAACCTACATGGACATGTCGTAAGCACTCAAAGTCCATCATTTACTTTAGGGCTCACTCTGTGTCTTGTACATTCTATGGATTTAGATAAACGAATAATGACATATGTCCACCGTTATGGAACCATACTGAGTATTTTCACAGCCCTCTGTGCTTTGCCTATTTATCCCCCATTCCTCAGCCCCTTGGGCAACCACTGATCTTTTTACTCTCTCTATTGGTTTGCCATTTCCAAAAGGTCAATATTATTGGAATCATACAGTACGTAGTTTTTTAAGGCTGGCTTCTTTCACTCAGCAGTATGCATTCAAATTTCCTCTATGTCTTTTCATGGCTGATAGTTCATTTCTTTTTGGCCTTTAATAATAGTCCATTGTCAGGATACACCACTGTTTATTTGTTCATTCATCTACTGAAGGACATCATGCTTGCTTCCAAGTTTTGGCTATTATGAGTAAAGTTACTATAAATATCGGTGCGAAAGTTTCTGTGTGGACATAAATTTTCACCTCCTTTGGGTGAATACCAAGGAGCATGATTGCTGGATTGTATGGCAAGAGCATGTTTTGTTTTGTAAGAAACTTCCAAACTGCCTTCCAAGGTGACTAATCATTTGGAATTCCCATACGCAGTGCATGTGAGCTGTTACTCCACAGCCTCACCGGCGTTTGGTATTGGCAGTGTTCTGAATTCTGGCCTTTCTGAAAGGTGTGAGTGGTGTCTCACTGATACTTTAATTTGCATTTTCCTGATAACATCTGACGTGGATCGCCCTTTCATATGCTTATTTGCCGTCTGTATATCTTCTTTGGTAAGGTGTTTGTTATGGTCTTTGGCCCATTTTTTAATCATGTTGTTTGTTTTTTTATTGTTGAGTTTTAGGAGTTCTTCATGTATTTTGGATAACAGTCTGTTATCAGATGTGCCTTTTGCAAATATTTTCTCCCAGTCTGTGCCTTGTCTTCTCATTCTCTTGACATTATCTTTCAGAAAGCAGAAGTTTTAATTTCAGTGAAGTTCAGCTGATTAATTTTTTGCATGAATTTTGCCTTTGATTTTGTATCTAAAAAGTCATCGCCATTCCGCAGGCCCTCTAGGTTTTCTCCCATGAGTTCCACAGTTCTGAATTTTACGTTTACTTCTGTGATTCATTTTGAGTTACTTTTTGTGAAGCATGTGAAATCTGTGTCTAGGATAATTTTTTTTTTTTTTTGTACATGTGGATGTCTTGTTTCTCCTGTACCATTTATTGAAGGGACTACCTTTGCTCCATTATATTGCTTTGCTTCTTTGCTAAAGATCAGCAGACTCTATTTATTGGGGTCTATTTCTGGGGTCTCTATTCTGTTGCACTGATCTGTGTGTCTATTCTCTTGTCAGTAGCATGCCGTCTTGAGTACTGTTGCCTTACAGTAAATCTTTCAGTCTTCAAGCTCCAACTTTGTTCTTCTCCTTTCATATTGTACTGGCTCTTCTGGGCTTCTGCCTCTTCATGTAAACTTCAGAATTAAGTTGTCAATATCTATAAAATAATTTGCTGGGCTTTTGATTGGGGTTGCATTGAATCTCTAGATCCAGTTAGGAAGAACTCACATCTTGACAACATTGAGTCTTCCTATCTGTTAACATGGCATATCTATTTATTTTATTTAGTTTTTCTTTGATTTTATGTATCAGAGTTTATAGTTTTTCTTACATAGAGTTTGTACACATTTTGCTAGATGTATAAGTATTTCATTTTAGGGGTGATACTATAAATAATAAGATATTTCAAGGAAATACGCAAACCTATTAAAAACTAATCTTCTAGATGGTCTTGGTCGTCTGGTGGAAGCCCCACGGCAACCGGCCCAGGCAACAGGGCTGTGTATGTGCAGGACAGCACGAGCGGGGAGCCTCTGTACGTGCAAGCTGCCTGGGCACGCTGACTCCGTCAATGAAGTGGCCTTTTTTCACCCCAGTGAGCCCATCGTTTTCTCATCTCCCAGTGACAAGAGACGATGTTTGAGGGAGATTCAGGGAAGATGTGGAATGGAAGGCTCCAGACTGCACAGCAGTGTTGAACGCTGCCCAGGCTGGCGTCTTTCCTTCAGACAAAGATCACTCCTAGCGAGAAACAAGGAGGGGGCTGTGCTCCAACCACCGCATTCACCCCATTTCACCAGGACAACTGAGGCAAGCTTCCCGTGGCCTCTAAAACCCACCTACCATATTTCAGGAACTGGGGTTTTTTTTGTCTCTTCTTTTGAAAAAATAAAAAATATTTCTTCAAAGGGAAGGACATTGGCTGGTTTGTAGTTTCCTGTTTTCTAACCCAGGCTGAAGATAGGGAATGTGACTGAAATTTGCTTTTTTAGGGTTGTTGTTTTTTTTTAAATGAAGAGTGGTGAAAATCATCAACTACAGCCACAAAAGCATTAGTAAAATAAAGGTCTGTTGAAGTGAAAAGTGTACATGTTTGCATTTTTATTCCCTTTTACTCATTAATCTTGCAGTCTGATATAAAAAGAAAGAAGAGATTTGTTTTCTTCTACTAAGGTTGGCCACTTTGAGCTGAATCCAATTTGTTAGGCAAAACTCCGGTCAAACAGCATCTTGCCACTGCTTTTTTCCAGGAAACCGCAAGCTCTGAGCATGCACTCCCTGCAGGAAAGCTGCCTTCTGTAGGTGTCCTCTGTATTGGTAGATCTGGGGAAACACTCTCGGGGGTTGGGGGGAGAACAAACAAACAATCAATTGGCGATGCCCAGGGTGTAACAGTGACTGTGGTCTCTCAGTTTGGTGGCACCCGTTCACCGCATTCAAAGGAAAAGAGGGGCTCTATGAGGAAGATGACTTTGGAATATGAAAATACAGGTTTTCTGATATTTATATACACATAAACTTCTTTTTTACGTGGTTGACATGGAAATTCAAGAACAACACTGTTCTTCTGAAAACTATTTTAGAATTCCATATATTTTACTCACATTTGGTTACAAGCTTCAGCGATGGTGCTCTGGTAGGCTGGTTCTCTGGGGAAAAATCCCTATTTGTGGCACCTGCCGAGTTCCATGATGTAAATACTGCCACTGTGGTTGGTGATAAGCTACCAACATGACATCACTGAGCATGGACTTGGAAAAGCCATGAACAATCGCTAGCTCTTCAGTCAGTACAGTCTGACACAGCGCATAGCTCGAGGCTCAAGTTTAAGGATAATTGCTATTGGCAAATACACCACGTGTTGAAAATAGACGTCATCGAGTTCTAGAATTTACTGCCCCTTGCTCTATGGCCTGCATTTTGGTCATTGTTTTTGCAGCTTTTTGAAGCAGCTCAGTATATCTCACTGCTGTGGACCCCGGCCCTTTGACTTAATGAAGATTGATGTCTTCATTAGATTTTGCAAAGGAATGCTCAGACATTTTATTACCTGGTTGCTGGTGCCCAGCACTTACTCTCTGCTCCACGGGCCATCTCCCCCACCTCCTGTGACACATTCCTGAAAGGGCTCCAGGAAAAAAAAAATGTTACAGCCTTGGCAGATCAGCGTTTTCTGATTGTGCAATGTCCTTCCTGAGAAGCCATTCTCCAAAGGCAGTCATCTGAAATAGGAGCAAGAAGTGGGGGTACCGGCCGGCCACTGGGAGGGCAGCATTGGAGGCCAGATGGTGGTGGCTGGGACAGAGTGAATCTCTGGGAAATGGCATCCATGTGTCTCTCACCGGTTTATGGGTTTAGAAAAACTGTCAAGATGTTCACCGGAAAGAAGAAAGGGATGAAAGGGGAGTTACTTTGCCAAATACTCTACTTCCATTTTAATTAATTTTTGATCTTTACAAAGCAACTTCACAAGTATTATCTCATTTGCTCTTCACAGCAGGCTGATTAATAATAATGATAACAATGTCAGTATAATAATATAGTACATGTACTACATTACATTGGTATAATATGTAATATTATATAATAAATATTATTAATGCTATGATAAATATGATGATTTCCCCTTTACAGATGGAAGACATCGAGACTCAGAGAAGATAAACGACTTTCTTAGGACGACACAGATGTTAATGGCAGTGGAGTAACTTGAACTCCATATGTCTGATACCAGGCTAGAGCTCTGCCTATACCAGATTGTTTGTATGAGGGTGGACCCCCAAAGCCCCAGAATTTATTAGTAGAAAACTGTGTATTTATTCCTACACGTTTACACTTCAGTCACCTTCAAAGTATTCTCCATTGATGTAGTATACCTATCGAGACATTTTTTCCATTGACCAGGTTTTGAATTTGTCAATCTTGATGTCTTTTAGATCTTCTGCCATTTTTTGATTCACCTCTTCCGCATTGGCAAAAGGTTTCCCTCTGAGTACTTTTTTCTTCCAGGGAAACAAAATAGAGTCGTTCAGGGTGAGATAGAGTGAATAGGAAGGGTGGGGCATGGGGGTCATGCCATTTTGGGTCAAAAATGCTCAACACTCATGTGGTGTAGGCAGGTGTGCTCTTAAATCATCAAATGCGTTGAAAGAGTCTTCCAAAAAAATTCACGGAAGCTAAACACCGCCTCTCACAACAATGCCAGCTGGTACTCTGATCCAGATTGGTTCCCAGAACACTCACCTAGCTGGGGAAGCCCATACTACCAGGGGCCCGCCTTCCATGACATAATTCCAGGTATTTTGGGGTCCTCTCTCACATATGTGATAGAACCAGAAGTGTCAGAATATTAAAAAAAGTCTGAAGTTATGCTCCTGTCTAAGAAGTTTCAACAGGCTCCTGGGGTCAGAAGTTTTCCAGGGTGTAGTTTAGTAACACCTCACTTATCCAGGATTGGCAAGGAAGGAAATATTCTACAAAAATAAAATGTCTATGTACGTGTTCACATACCTTAAACTTTCCAAATTTTGAATGAATCTTTAAAATGATGTTGCATTATCACCCTGTGTCCCTAAATATAGAATGCCAAACATAGCTTATTTAACTTTTTTATTGTAAACCTCGATTTTTCTAGACTTTCCTTTAACTCGCTGCCCTCTAAGGCTCTGTGCTGCAAGGTTCCAGCATGCTCTGCTTTTTGGAGTTCCTGCTTCTTGGTTTCTTCTCTCGGTGCACTGAACTGTTAAGAGCCTGTGCACCCTCCTCTGTCTAGCTGTTTCTAATCTGTTAAGGAGTGATAAACAAGTCCAGATAACCCTGTTGATTAGACTTGTTGATCAAGCAGGAGTAGACAGGTTTTAAATAAAGTCTTGGGTAATCCTTCCAGGAGTAAACACTTTCTATCCTTATTTTTAAGGGTGTGGTAGGGGCTTTCGCTGTGCTGCTCAAATCCTCTTACGAGACCTGTTATCGCCTCCGTCAGAAGCTGTGCGTGTTGCTGACTAAGACTCCTCTTGGCCCACAGGAGCTGCGCTACCCAGAAACGCCTGGGAGGTTGTCCCCTACTTCTTCTTCTAATTTTATTTTATTTAAAGAAAATGTATTGTTTATTCTATCACCATGGTCCCATTTTTTTCCTTTTGTGCCCCTCCCACCCAGCCCACCCCTCTCTCCCACAGCCCATCCCCTCTTGTTGTCCATGTCCGCGGGTCATTCATGCGTGTTCTTAACCAGTCCCTTCGCCTGCCTGCCCCGACTCCCCCCTTCCCCCGCCTCCTGCAGCCATCAGTCTGTTCCATGTTTCCATGTCACTGGTTCTGTTTTGCGCGTTAGTTTATTTTGTTCATTAGATTCCAGTTATAACTGAGGTCATATGGTACTTGTCTTTTGCCAGCTGGCTTATTTCACTTAGCATAACAGTCTCCAGTTCAACCTAATACTACTACAGGTGTGTAAAAACCTAGCCGTTTGCCTCAAGGTGGGACAATTACGTGAGGCTGTCTTGTCCCAGAACTTCCCATGGGATTGGGCTAAGGCCTGCTCTCAGTTTAGCCCACACCCTTGCTTTGCTTTTCCCATGTCCTGTCTGGCTTCCCTCACTCCCTTTCAAGGTCTCCCTGGGGGCACTTGCATAGGACTCCCCCTCCGAGCCTCTGATTCCAGGGACTCTAACTTAAGACAGCCTCCTCCTCCTTTTCATATTCCCAGGTATGTTCTAGAGAGAGAAGCTAACAAAAGACCCCTGTTCTCTTTACTCGCTCTCCCCTCAACCCAATCTTAACAGAGAAGGGTAGCCTAATCGTGAAAGAAAGAATGCATAATTGATACAGAGAGATATGACCAGATCACTGGAGAGGAGTAGAGAGGGGCTGTAGGAGGAGGTTGCCCGAGGCAATGGTAAAGCAGTCTAGGACGGGATTGGCTGAGAATCTGAATGCCTCCAGAGCACATGGAATTATGTATGGGCCAGAAGATTTAAAATAAAAAGAGGGCAGAGACCGGCTCTTGGGCTCTTCCTCCTCATGGATGCCTGGATGATTGTGCTACAGCTTCCTGTGTTTCCCACTGGACAGTATTTTGGATGGGAAGGAACTCTGGGCACAGCCTAGGATCAGGCCGGCCTGGCAGAGGGTGGCAGGGTTAATCTTCTTTGAGTGTTGTAGAGGGGACAGGCTCCAACGGCAGAAGCCTCCCATTCTTCCAAAGTTGTGTAGCTTTTGTGTCTTTTATTGTTTTAGTTTGTAAACGAACCCTATAGAAAAAAAACAAACAAAACTAACAGGGGAATGATAGGAGAACTCAGGTGTTAAAGAGTTTAGCCTTCATTGATAGGCTTAAGGGACTAAGGCTGTAAGTGAGTGATGCTTGTGGAAAGCTATTACTCCAAAGTCATGTAGCTTTTGAATAAAGACCCCTTTCCTTTATCACCAAAACTTTGCCTCCAGAATTTTGCCTAGAGGGTGGTGGTGGGCAGCAGGACCCCACTTGCTGTTTGGTAACATAATGAGAACAAATATATTAGAAATTCATTTATTTGTCAAACTTTGACTTAATCACTCTACCAAGGTCTCAGAATACAGATATAAAAGACACAATCTCCCTTCACCTTCTCCTTTTGAGAAGCTGCGTCTGATGAGGAAACCATTAAGTAGGTAGAACAATTACCCCATCATAATAAATGCGTGTTTGAAGTTAGAACTCATCCATTCATTTAAGAAATATTTCTTAAGCATCCACTATATGCTAACCTTTTGGGGTCTAAACATTCCAGAGCAAAGGATTTTCAAGGTAGTTTTTACTTTGGAAATAACTCCAGAGCATTTTGGAGTAGAATGAGCAGGAGTTTACTGAGTGAAGAAGGTTAGGGAAGGTATTTGGATCAAAGGACCATGTCCTAAAAGGGCATGGTGTTTGTGGGGACTGGGGAGAAGTTTATTATGGTAGCAGGTGAGGAGAAGAAGGCAAAGATGGGTGCAAAGAGCTTTATCTGCCAGCCTAAGAAGTTTGGCTTTTGTCCAGCAGGTAATTGGAAGCTGAGAGAGCCTTATGAAGCCACGAATGTGGCTAAGCACATTTCGGTAAGAACATGACTGTCATCCACTGGGGGACTAGGGGGAGGGGGGCTCACAGCTTGATGAGCAGATGCCTGAAAGGCCACCATTGCAGACCCATCCCTAAGGATGCCCCAGGCTCTCACCCAGTCTGGGGGAGGGGGCAAGGCAGCGGGAGGTTGGGGCAGAGATGAGAGACTGTGAGCTTGCTGTGGCACAGTCGGGGGGTGGGGGGGCGGGTGACACAGTGGTGCTGGGAGGGACCTTAAAGGAAAGGGAGGAGGCAAGAAATTTCAGCCTGAGGGCGATAATAAATATGCAATTTTCTTCCTTAATAATGCTTCAGTGGGTGGGTTCTGTCTGCTCAAATTCACATAAAGAACACTTAATATCAAGTATTTTGATTATCTTAATGTGAGGAAAATATATTTTCCCCAAGTACAGACTAAGTAATTCCTGCTTTTGTTCATGTTTTCAATAATAATAATAATAATAATAATAATAATAATAATAATAAAAAAATAATAATAAAAAACATTGAATAGTTACTAGATTCCTGGCATTGCGCTCCCCCAAACCTATGATGGAGGTATTGTTAGTTCTCACTTATTATTTGAGGAGAAAGGGTAGAAGGGTTACTTAACTCGCGCAGCATCACGCAGCTGTTGAGTGGCAAACCCAGCACAACCTGCCTCTCTCAGAGTCAGTACTTCAACTGCTGTACTGTCCGGCTTTCCCAGCAACGGCTCCTTCCTCCAGCTCCTCAACGCTTTTGTCCTACAAGGCCCATTTCAAGTTTCCTTTGTTCATTGAATTGTTGAGCACCTTCCCCCTGTTCTGTGCCTTCCTCGTCCTCCGTGAAGCTTTCCCACACTGATTTCTGCCATCTTTAAACAGCCTTGAGCCTTTAACGAAGGACATGAATCTTATTATGAATAGGCTTGCATTATTTTCTAATTGTTTTCAGTGAATTTATCAAAATTTTGTTTTCTCTCCCTCAAGGATTTAAAGCAATTACAGGGTCAGGATCAAGTCATCAAACTCCTCGTCTTCTCAACAGCACCTAACACGGAGCTGGGCAGATGTGGCAGGAAGCCCCTGAGTCCTAACCCATCCAATGGCTGCATTTTAAGGAGGAAGAAACGCATGTGTGGATCTGATAAGGTCTGAGTGATAGCTGGAGAAGATGCCCAGTGAGTGAGAATCAGCTCTGTTTATCACTTAAATCCACAGCGGCAAGCCAAGATAACTGTCACAGTCTGCGGACAGAAGTTCCTGAAGATCATTACTTGACAGGTCAGGGTAAAGGTCTCTTTCTTTCAAAACACGCGAAGGGGCAGGAAACGTGTGCGCCAGGTGTTTTGTGTTCATGGCTGCCTGGGAAAGATAATGCTGCGTGCTTGGTAAGAACATTGTGCTCTACGCATCGGGTTGTTTTTTCCAGCAGCTATTTTCTGCCTATAAAGACGAGCACCGCTGGCTCTCAGCTTCTTTCCGCAAATCCTCTGGGCTGCAAACAATAACAAAAGGTATCTTATATTTATACAAAGTTTTCCTCAGAAAAGCTCAAGGACCTGAACGAAGTTTGTTTTTATACATGAGAGTTCTTATATAATGCCCAAGAGGGAAAGGAGCCGAGGGTGACAATTGTGTTAGGAATGTTGTCATTCCCAGCCAACCAAATGAAAAAGGGAGGCCCTATGGCATGGCACATGATGGCGTGACCAGGACAGGAAGTGTGTCTTCCCCACCTCCCGTCCAGGGTTGTGCGCGCTGGGCCACACTACCTTGTCAGAAAGCCCAGCCACACCAGAAGGGAGACTGCGGTCTCACTGCCTTTAGCGACTGCTTTTCTCTGCTCAGGATTCTGCAGCTCCTAGAGTGAGTGTCCCTCTTGTCTGGAAGCAGCACTGATCCTGGGGAGAATTTTTATCCCCCTCCTTAGGAGTGATAGGTGAATCACGGTAGATTTTAGGGGTTTGAGTGGTTTGGGGGAGAAGAGCCTTCTGAGCAAAGGGGAATTCTGTAACTATCTATTGCGTGCTTGAACACAAAGATGCGTGAGGCACGTAGCAGGCAGTCAAACACAGGATAAAGGGATCCCTGAGCGCGGGATGAATACAGTGACGGAAGGCAGTTACTTCTGAGTGTGATTTGAGTCAGAACTCCATGAGGCATTTTGGCTGGAACGTGACGGATAAGCAGGAGTGTTTTAAAGGCTGCCTTCTATACTACACTGAGAGGGGCGACTCTGTACTGAAAGTACCTGGGGAGCTTTTAGAAAACACCTCATCCTTAAATAATTGGATTAAATCAGTATGAGTGTAGCCGGGCGTTAGAATTGTTGAAGAGCTCTCAGGTGATTTGACTCAGCCACGAGGTGAGACAACCAGAGAAAGAGAGTGGCTTTGGAACTAGACACCCTGTTCTATGCCTGTGACCTTGAAGGAGGCCCACTGGGCGTGGTGTGAGTCTCCCACACCGTCACAGTTTCCTCCTGCTTCTACCCAGGCCTGTGAAGAAACTGCCATGGGAGAGTCCTTCCTCTTGGACAAAATTCCCTTGACTGAAAAAGCCTGGACTAGAATCAGGAAATCTGGGTTCTATCCCAGCTCCACCACTGAGGTGCCACCCGGGCATGCTGGGTCACAAGGAAGATGAGGCACAGACACTTAGAGTTACCGTCTTCAAGACACTGTGCTTGGTACTCAGTGCATCTCGGGGCCCCAATTTCACATCTGTCAAGGCTTGTAGATCAGTATTGTAGGTCGGAAAGTCTATTTAATAGACTAAGACTAGAATTCTTTTTTAAAACAGATATACAGTATGGTAGAAAAATTAAGTGCACTGCATAGAATAGGGCAAGTATTACAAAGTAAAATTTTATTCTAGTTACATATGTGTGTTCATGGTTCATGCTGTCAAATATGCTTCATGTTGTGGGTTGTAAGTTAAGGTTGAGAGTGGTCACATGCACAGGTACCAAAACTGGAATGCTACAGAGGTTAGCACGGCCCCTGCCCAAGATACCGTGCAAACTCATGATGCATTCCACATTAACAAAAAATAATATTACGTGTTTTTTTTTACCACAAATAAAAAAAAGTTTGAGAAACGTGATTAAATGCTCCCTGTGGACCCCTTCCTTCCACTCTGCAGCTCATGATGGCTCCAGCCCACCGTGAACTCACCTTCCTCCGACCTCCTCCTGCTCGTTAGTACCATGTAATTCTGGCCTACCATTCATTCTTTAAAGAGGGTGCCAGGATGGTGTAGTGGTTAAAGCAGCCTGTGGGGTTAGCTAAGTCTATGTTTGAATTTAGTGTCTTCACTTCTTGGTTGAATGACCTAGAAAATGTACCTGACCTCTCTCAGCCCTGGTTTTCTCACGAAGGTGATAACACCCAGGACCCACCGGGGTTATAGGATTAAATAAGGTGCTACAGGTAAAACTCGTAGCAAAGATCCCCTGGTCCATAGCAAGTGCTCAGTGTACGGCAGCAATTATTATCTGACTTCCCGTCCCACCCAGATTTTAAGGCACATACTGAACTTCAGTGTGTAGTTCAGTGCCTGGCACATACAACATTATAAATACCTTATCTGATTGGAAAAATAAAGATCGCAGCCGCAAAGAGACCCTCATGCTGGAGAGCTGCCCTTCTCTTATGGGACACCCCCATTGGCATAGAGCTCTTGGGAGGAGAGACAGGGCACTTCCCTTTGGGCCTTTTCCTCCCATGTGGTCAGCTGGACCTGAGAAGGCAAGGCACAAGGAAGCAGACTCTGGCTACAGTTTGCTTCAAGGATCCAAAAGACCATGACATTTCACTACCATCAAAATCAACAGACTGATGGAAACTCAGGATCGGCTGGGTCACAGATTGGGCATCTGCCTGAGGAGGCTTCAGAAATAAGCACAGGACAAAGAACTGAGGAAGAGCCGGCGGCCAGAACGCTGAGAAACTGGGGTAAGATGCAGACGTTACAGTGGGAATAAACAGCCACCATCAAACAGCCAACACATGAGCAACTCACTAGGTTCTAATTGCCTCAGAAATAGGCTAGGAACCAAGGCAGTGTTTTGTAAATGACTCATTTCAGGAAATGCCCACTAATCAATTATTAGGGCTTCTGTGTAACAGTTTCCTCAGATTTATAGGTGGTAATCATGTGAATTGGATCATTGATTCTAGAATGAGATAAGCAGCAATACTGGTAACCTAATCTACTTACTCCAAGTAGCTACAAAGAAATTAGCTGCCCTCAGTGGCAGCCAGCCCATTACCGAAGAATGAGAAGAAACCCATTCATCATGGCAGAGCCTCACACCAGCCCCGTGTCCGTGGAACTTCAGCTGTGCTGAGATGTTGATGGAGAAGGGGATAATGACCCATAAATAGATCTATGGGAAAGGCAGAATGATGTGGAAGCCTCATGATATTGCACAAGGAAAAAATGGCCTTAAAAAGCTAAAAAAATGATAAAAGAATACTTACAGGACTATACAAATTGCATTACAAAGTATAGGACTGTTGAAAGTAGCCCTTGATGCTGTTTTTTTGTTTTTTGTTTGTTTTTTTTTTTGAAAAAAAACTTGGTGTGAAATTGTATGGTGAAAAAGAAAAGAAAATGTATGTGAATATTGTAGCCCCACCTAAAAAATATGTTGCTAACACAATGGTTTTTCAGGAAAGAAAAGGCAAGGATGCCTGGAAATAGCTGCATCTAATCAGCCCCCATCCCAAGCAATCAACTGAAGTCCAGGAAATTCCATATGTAACCGAAAGAATAGACATCCTGGAGCATTTTGCCACAGTTAAGATTAGCGGAAACAGACCCCCATCAGTGCTAATGACAAAGAAAAACTAACCGTGAAGAAACTGCTGTGGGCCCCTGGGCCCCCTTCTGGGAAGGTGGTGGCCGTGGGGGTGAGGAGGAAGGGGATTAGGACTCAGGCAGTCGAGAGGCCGTGCAGACCGCCCTCGGTTCTGCTGCCTCCTCTTCAACAGCAGCGCAGAGCAGTGCTGTTTCTCCAGGAAAAAGAATGAAAACAACAGAGGCTCAGCTTACCCCCCTGACTTATCCTAATAATCTTTAAAAATGTTTGTTAACATAGCAATAGGTTCTGATGAACCTTGTTTGGGTCTTGTTTCCCTACCCAAAAGTCATAAAGATATTCTTTATTTTCTTCTAAAAATTTAGAGTTTTCCCTTTCACAACGAATTACTCCCTCTCTATGGGATTGCAAGACACAAAAAGCACAAACCAAAAAGGAAAAATTTGCTTTACTAAAACCCATAACTTCTCCTTACCGAAAATGTCATAAAGAGAGTACAGACATCAGCCACAAACTGGGAGAAAATCTTGACACCGCATTTGTCAAAGGACCAGGACCCTGAGTACAGAAATGATACCTACAGCCTGTCGAAAAATGTACAAAAACAATGATAATGTAATTCACAGAAACATAGATGACTAATCAAGATAGTAAACGATTCTCAACTTTGTTAGTAATCACAGAAATGCAAATTAAAGTCATAATGAGATAACATTTTATGTATGCTAAATGGACAAAAAATTTACGAAGTCCGGTAATGACAAGTGTCAGTGAGAATGTGGAGAAACAATCTTACATGTTACTGTTGGGATGTAAAATAGCACAAGTTCTTCAGAAAAGAACTTGGCAGTATCTGGCACAGTAAAAATTACATTTCTGTGGCCCAGCAATTCCACTCCTAAGTGTGGACCCTAAATTCTTGCATATATACACCAGGTGAAATGTATAAGACAGTTAATAGAAGCACTATAAATATCAGCATGAACACAAGCAAACCTGAGAAAATATTGTTTTGGGGATACCTACATTGTAGTCAACTATTTTTAGAAAGCAAGAATATGATAAACACAAAATTCAAGAAAGCGGCTCTGTTTTGTGGTGAAAGCTGGAGAATGGGAATTGGGGGGAATAACGCGGGTAGTTTTAGCTATATTGTTCATGTTGGGATTCTTCCATTGGCCGGTGGATTTATATATAATTGCATATATTCCATTGTAGGAACAGAATACTACACAATAAATTGCTTTTAATTTGTTAACCAAAAAAGTGAAGAAAGAATAAAACATCTCTTAAGTCCTTTCTTCCAGTTCACTAATTTTCTCTTCCATTGTATGTAATGCTATATCCATCCTCTGAGTCTCATTTATTATGTTTTTTCACCTGGAAGTTCTAGTTGTCTTTTTTTTTTCTTTTTTAAATCTACCTGATTATGTTTCATAGTTTCTAGTGCCTTATTATACTTCAGATATTCTGTTTTTATTAAGGGTATCAAACATACTTATTTTGTATTTTATAACTGATAGTTCCAATATCAACCATGTTTGTAGCTATAAGCCTTTTGTTTGTTATTTCTACTTATTTGCCCTCAAATGACTTGTTTTCTATTCTGTTTTATAATTTTTTCTATTTTAGTAAGTATATAATTATCTGAGCAGACTATTTGAGGCCTTGGTTTAAGGTATATTTATCCCAGAAGGCATTACTAATCATGAATTACTTTAAATTATATTCTAAAGGTAGGTATTTTGGGACCACTTAGGTAGTGTGAACTCTTGTGAATGGGAATTTTTAAGGCAGACTCTACCTAGAGCCAAGGTTGAGATAAGAACTTTTCTTTACTATTTTTTTTTTGTGTGTGTGGGATAAATTATCTTCTTTTGGTTTACCCTGGCATTAAAGATGTTAACTCCTGGGTCCTGGCCCCTTTGGGGATCTTCTATCTTCACCTTGTTCAGGCCCCAGGCATTGTATCCTGAAGCCTGCTTGATACCCGTTAAAATGACGACTCCAGGCCACCAGGGATAAGTTAATGCCTGCAGGGACCCATTGCTTTGGGGAAGTTACCTCTGAATATATGTGCTTTATTGTATTTTTAGCTTCTTATGATTTGCTTTATTTTCCTGACAGTTCAGTTAAGCATTTTAGTATTTTTCTTAAGCATTTTTAGGTTTTGTGAGCTGGGAAGTTTCCTCACATTATTTTTTCTTTAATATTGTGAGAAGTGAAAGTTTCAGCACTATTCTTAAATACTCTAATACACAATATTTATATTGTAAAGTAACCTATATTAAGGAATTGATATACTTTTTCTCCCTCCCACACCCCCAGAAAAAAAAAAAAAACTTTCTACACACATCAGGCTTAAACAACTGAGCTATTGGGGCCAAGTTATCATTTTACCACGTTACAGCATGGTTGCTGCCCCAGGGAAATCCTGGCCAATTTTTCCTAGTAGAAGACAGACTGAACGTAGAGAGATTGAGAAGGAACGGTCTGGTGTATAGGTAGGTACCCAGCATGAAGTGCTTATTTTGAGCTTCATAACAACCTAATGAAATGGGTAGCTTTGCTTTCACTTTATAAATAAGAAAACTGAACCTAACAATGTTAAGAAATTCATCTGAAGGACACAGAAGGAGCTGGAAATGTTCTGAGAGATCATCTAGGTGTATCTTCCTAGCATATCTTCAGAGGACCTGTGGACCAACCATTTATTCACTCATCCATTCATGTATTTGTGAATTCATTCAAGAGAGCATTCTGAAAACCTGTCATGTGTATGACTCTGTGCTAGACACTGACATAGAAAAATGAATAAGACAAAAGACTTAAATTCCCATATGTGAAGACACATAAGCAATTATAACATAGTGCAGCAAGTTAAAGGGGAACACTGGGAAGAGCATCACCATTGAAACCAGCTCTTGAATAGATTCGGGGTCAAAAAAGGGCAGGTGGCTGCTGACCAACATGGATGGTGAGGTAAAGGTAGAAACACCAATAACAAGTGAAGGTGGAGCAGTCTTCATCAAATTTACCTTTCAGGAGCTGACCATTCCTTTTCTCTAAAAAGGGAAATAGCAGCTCAACACTACTGCCTGTAAAAAGGATTTATTCTTTCCAACAACTGGAGCAAAAGTTGCTGCAGTCCAGGATATGCTCCTTGCTCGATGGAACAGGTCAGTGATGCTTTGGTTGTCCAGCTGTGATCTTTTCTGGAGTTGAAACATTGCACAGGAGAAAGACCTTGTCTGGTACAATTGCTTATAATTGCATTTTCCTTTTAGATTGCTCAAGCCCTTATTTCAGGAGCTCTAATTCAATTTTCTCAGATCCCCATCTCCCTACTGGCCAACAAAGTTTCCATGCTGTGTCTTGCAAAATTAAGCTATAAGATTTACTTCCACCAAGGTTTTGAATAGAAGCACAGATGTCAGAGTTAATCCAGTCACCCCCAAGCACTCTTTAACCCCTAGAAAAGTAGATTTGTCTTGCTGACTTTGTAATGATGTGGAATTTTCCTCTAATCAACAACTTTCTTTACTTTGTTGGCTATACCTAATTGGGTTTACCTTTGTCTGAACCAACATGATAGGCAGACCTTTTGGCAAATGAATTTTGTTTATTTCTAGGGCTTAAAATATGGGTCAGAGGCACTGAGACTCTATATCCACTGGGAATCCTATTCCCCTCTGGCTGTTTGTTCTGATAACAAAACTGTCATCAATGACCCTGGAAAACAGAACCTGGAGCTTTAAGGATGTTGTAGCAGTTACATGATATTAGAGCTAAATTCAGTATGCTCAGTGGTGTTAATTGGGGTCAACTTCCAACATGCTTTTGAGGTTTGTGAATGCTACCACTACAACCTAAAGGCTGCATACTTATCGGTAGACCAACCCAATCCCCACTCTCCTAGATAATTCCCTTTCCATCATAGTTGGAACATATAATTTGGGATTGGGGTCTTTCCTAGCTAAACGTTTGTTGAGTGAGCTCTAGGAGTTCCTTATATCTGTGATTCTTGGCAGTGCAGTTTGGACAAGACAGGAAGACTTGTTTCAAATCCCGACTATAACACTTTTCAAATGTATGACCATGGGCATGTTACTCAAATTCTACTAGTTTCTTCATCTGAAAATTTGGGGCAATAATGTTCCTAACAATGCTCATCTTGGAGGTTTGTTGTGAGGACTAAGGGAAATCATGTCCATAAAGCAGCTCACATGGGGCATGGCTTAGAGCGAGGGCTCAGACAACAGTCGTCGTTGCTCTGACTGCATTCCTGACAAAGGCATCATGGCATCAGTTCTACTGAGAACAATTTGCTGCCCTGTTGCCAAGAACAGAGACTACAGAATTAGGTTCAAAATTGTAGGGAGAAAAAGTCAAACTGGAGCTTGGTAGACTGATTTCCTACACTCACCATTGCCTAGTAGTTGGCCAAAATTTTACAGTAGTGTTAGAAATGTGAAACCAAGGAGGACTGGCAGAAGATGAGAAAGGTGGAAATTATGCAATTGCTTGGCAGCCGTGGTTCTCTCTGTGACCGCAGCCTGAGTCCATCATTCCCATTGTGAATCAGGTCTCCACTGCTTGCCGCTCCTCCTTGCTTTCCACGTCATGAATCACGAGATCACTTTGTCGTGTCGGTCATAAGTTGGGTCCTAAAGCACCAAGGGGCACTGTGTTGGGTGTGGTGTTGAAGACATGCTGAAAAATGACCATGACATGAGCCAGCTATTTGCATTAGTGTGTTGGATGCTGTGCCAGGAGCAATGGCCTGAGATAGAGTCTCTGTCCTCGTACTGCTCACCACAGTCTAGCGGGTGAGACGGATAAGCACACAGGCAATGCGATTGCAGGGCAATGAGTGTCAAATAGGGTTTCAGGTAGGGTTCTAGAAGCCACAGCTGACCCTCCTGGGAGGCCAGAGAGAGGTTCAGCAGAGCTGAGAAGTAAAGGTGTAAACAAGGAGTCAGCCAGAAAAGCAGACATGTGATTGCAAGTGGGTATTCTCCTGTGTGTTTTTCTGGGATGCAGGGCAACAGTGGGAATGTGAGGAAGAAACGAGAAGGAGAATTTGCAAAGTGGCGCTTGGTGTGAAGGTACACTTTGTGCTGCTCTTGGAGGTGAGAAGAGCGAGGGACATTGGAGGAAATGTTTGTTCGACTGCTATTTGGGCCTCCCTGGTGTCTTGCAAGAGGCTTTGTAATGGGTGCAGAGGGTTCTTCTGCTTTGAAGACCCCAGATCCTTTCTTTTCATCTCCCTTTCTCCTGCGCCACCTCCCTAAATGTTTCCTCTGCATCGTCTGTACTTCGTCAAGGAGCTTTGCCTCAGTGTGGGACTCAGGGAACAAACTCACAAAGGTAGGGTCTGGGCTGCCATTCATGACCTTCCTGACAAGGTACATACTGTCATTAGGCACGGACACTTGCTGTCTGAGCTTCATGTTGTCTTGAACCCCCACTTTGGCCCTGGCCCCTAATCGCTGAGGGCCTCTTCGCTGGTTTCCTTCTCAGAAAAGGTTTTTCTTTCAGCCCCTATATTCAGAAAAGGAACCATAGCATTGTCCCTGCATCCCAGTTCTTTCACCCCCTGCCAACCTGTTATAGTCACCCAAATCCTGGCCAGAAAAAGCGTCCACAACCCACTATTCACAGAAATACTTAAAACAGGATCAGCCTTCCTCTTTTCTCTGTTTCTGTGTCTCCACCTACCCTCTGTCACTCTGTCCCCTCTGTCTCCATCCCTCCCCTCTTCTCCCTAACCACACCCCCGACTCCACTTGCACAAAAAATCTCTTCGTTGCCCCTCTCTTCAACTTTAAAAGCTTTTATAATGATTGCTTCCCAGTTTTTCAGGCTCTCAGCCTTTTCCGTGCAACCCCAAATTTGTATCCCTTTTGCAAAATGTAACTAATATTTATTGAGAATTTAATATACAGGAGAGAAATATATGCTTTATGTATATATATATACATATATAGATGCGAACTCATTTAATCCTGAAAAAATCATGTGAAGTAGGTATGATTTTATAGTCATGTATATGTATTTTTTTAAAGATTTTATTTATTTATTATTTTTAGAGAGAGGGTAAGGGAGGGAGAAAGAAAGGGAGAGAAACATCAATGTATGGTTGCCTCTCACATGGCCCTCACTGGGGACCTGGCCCGCAACCCAGGCATGTGCCCTGACTGGGAATCGAACCGGGACCCTCTGGTTCCCAGCCGGCGCTCAATCCACTGAGCTACACCAGCCAGGGCTATATGTATTTTTTTAATAAGAAAATTGTGGGTCAGATGTATGAAGTAATTTGGCCAAGATCACCAGCTAGGATGTAGCAGAGAATTCAAATCAGGCCTGACTCAAAGCCCATGAGTTTCCTTTTGTATTTGATACATTTTTCATAATTATAAAAGTTTATGCGATTTTAAATATATATTTATAAAACTGGCATGCATATATTTTTCCGGTTTAATTGAGATATAGTTGTTGGTAATGCTGTGTAAGTTTAAGGTGTACACAGGACGATTTGATACATGTACATATGGCTAAATGAGTAATTGCCACGACAAGGTTGGTTAACACCTTCGTCGCCTCACGTAATTACCTTTTCTGTGGTGAAAATATTGAAGCTCTGCTCTCTTAGCAACTTTCAAGTATGACACAGTATTGTTGACGATGGCCACTATGCTGCACGTGCAATCTCTGGAACTTCCTCGTTTTACACCTGGAAGTTCATACCCTTTGATCAATCAGTACCTCCCCCATCCCCACACCCTCCCCCGCACCTGGTAACCACCATTCTACTCTCTCTTTCTATGGGCTGGGCTTTTTAAATTCTATGTATAAATGATACCAAACAGTATTTGTCTTCGTCTGACTTATTTCACTTAACATAATATGCATGCACATATTTTATATAGGTGATTTTCTACACGAAATTAATTTCAAGCTAAATTATGGTCAAGCTATTCACATTCTTATCAAAAATATAAAATCATTCCATTTACTCTCTTCTAACAACAAATCCTTAAAAAATATTTGTCAGTTTGTTGATAAATAATCGCATCACTGTTAGATTTGTAATTCTTGGATTCCTACCAAATAGAATATTTTCAAATGTTTTTTCATCGTTTATATTTCCTAATTTTTTTTCTTTCAAGCAGGGATTGACAAACTACAGTTCACGGGTCAAATCGGACCACAGTCTGCTTTTGTGAACGGGATTTGTTGGAGGCATGGCCACTCCTTTCACTCACGTATTGTCCGTGGCTGTTTCTGTGCCTGTCTGCAGAGTTGGGTTGGTGTGATGGAAGCAGTGTGGTCTGGGAACCCTTCAACACTTACTACCCATTGGACCTTTACAAAAACGTTTGCCCACCCCTGCTCCTGAGAATAGACTCCTGTATTGTCAGTATCCTATTCCCTTTACCTTGGATTTTCAATACTTTTCCCTTATGTCTTGAGTTGATTTTTTTTTGTGTGTGTGCTACATATCCTCAAGAAGAGAGATATATCTAAATGTTATGTTTGCCAATAAGCAGGCTGTAGGAATTTCCCTCGACTGTTTTAGCTGACCACTAGCCTTCTGGTTGAGTCCTTTCTTGGGTCTACAGGAGTGTGATTGCACATTTTATTACCGAATTTCCAGTGTCTGCCTGCTACTCTTGTAACTTGGCTCTGGGGTTCTAAGAGAGGATTTTCTATCTCCACCCACAGTTTGTTTTTCTGGGAGAAGTCATTAATAAAATCATCGGTATTTTTATTACTTTTGAAAGACAATGTAGTAGAATTTTTTGAAACATGGATTCTGGAACCAGACCATCTAGTTAAAATAGCAGGTATATCACTTAATATCAGTGTGAATTTGGGTAAATTATTTTTATTTGTGCCAATTTTTTATCAACTATAAAAATCATGAGGATTAAGCTATTGTCTTCCTCATGAACGCTGTGAAAAAGACAGTGTTCACTGGGATATCATGAGCTCCTCAACATTTCCCAGCCTTCCTTGCTGTGACTGGGGGCATGGGACTAGTTCTGGACAACGGACTGGAAGTGGGAGGCTAAGGCACTGAGAAATGGTTTGCCTTCTGCATCCTTGTCCTCTGCCATGGTGCCTTTGCTGGTAGCATAAGATGAGGAGAGCCTGAATCCCTGAGTTACTGGATGGAGGAGAGTTTCTACTTACCTAAATCCAACTTTGCAAGAACAATAAACTTGTGTTAACTATGGAAATTTTGGAGTTATTCTAAACAATACTTAATACACAAGGAGCACTTGGATTCTTGACTAGCATAAAAAGTGCTATAAAAAATGTTTTCCTTCCTTCCTCTTCTTTTTCTTCTTATCATTAAAAGGACCATAATTCTTAGCTTGGACTCACATCTTTATCACTCTGCTTATTACTCTATTTATGAAGACTGGCTTCATAAGGATGCATTTATCTACTACTGCTACTACTACATACACACACCCACACACCCATGTTGTTTAGGAAGGTCAACAGTCTCTAAATAGATTAGAAACTTGGGTGTGGGGTGAGATAAGAAACAGTCTTCTCTCCGTCTCAAAAATTAGCCACCCACATATTAAGTTCTGCTTGGACAAACTCTATGTCTCTGAGAGACAGAAAGGAACCCATGTATATTTCTTTCTACCTTCTCTCAGGTTGCTAGGGCTGCTGTTTCACGAGGAAAAGCGCAGGAAGGCTATCATTTTGTTTTTTTCAATACACTTCTGTCCGTCTTACAGTTAGTAGAAATTTCTCCCAAATTCTACAGTAGGCCGTTTTTATCTTTCAGTGTTAATCATTTTCATTTTTTTCTGAGTCTCCATTGATTCTTTATCAAACCATCAGTCTTGTTTCAGGTCTCCATTGGCATTTGTTCAGTCATGCCTCTCACACAGTTATGTTCCCAGTCAAGTTATTTTCATTCTGAAGCTGTTTGCTTTGATTACTCTTTCATTAGTTGGAACATGGAACTCAGGATAATAGATATAATTAAGAGAGTTGCCAAAGTTCTGTGTTCTCCATCCCCCAAATGTTACTCCTTTCAATTAGCAAGCCTTCTTTTGTTTCTTCTTTGATTTATCACGTATGCATGATCTAGCTTTCTTATTTTGGAGAAATAGAACTCTATTATTCCCTGTCTACACCCTGAGTCCCAGTGTATATCATCTCTCCATGCTGTTTTGGAGTCAGGTGATTTAAGGTGTAAACAAGTCTCTTTGGGGAAATACAAAGAGGGGTAAAATCATGAGGAGCCTTACATGCCGAATGTAGGATTGTGCATTGTAAGTAATGTGGTAACTTGATGAAACATGCATTTTGCATGTTAAAGAAACCACGTAGGGGTCAAAGGCCTCCTGCTCACCTTGTTAAAGCATTACCGTGGTCCACACAGAGACTGTTGTCCCAAATGGAGGTAGTGTGTTACGGAAATAGGTGGGACTCTAGAAACTTTCCATTCTAGATCTAAATTCTGGGTAGAAACTTTCTAGCTAAGTAAAACTGATAAAGCTGCTTTGCTTTTCTGAACAGTTTCTTTTTTTTTTGTAACTTCACATGAGAAGATTAAATAAGGTATTATAAAAACATTTGGCACAGCTTGTTTTTCTTCTTTCTTTTAATTGATTAGTACTTTTAATCTTTAATGTCAGAATCTTACCCAGAGATATTTTCCCCCTACAAAAGAACACCTTTGTGCCACCTCTGGCAAAGGTTTCACACCCTTCACTGAAATCCAAGAACCTGATCCTCATTTCTTTTTTTTTTTTTAAGAATTAAAAAATATATATCTTTTTTATATATTTTTAAAAGAGAGAGGGGAAAGAGAAAGAGAGGGGGAGAAATATCAGTGTGTGGTTGCCTCTCATATGCTCCCTACTGGGGACCTTGCCCCCAACCCAGGCATGTGCCCTCACTGGGAATCGAACCAGCGACCCTTTGGTTTGCGCAGCTTGCGCTCAATCCACTGAGCTACACCAGCCAGCGCCTGACCCTCATTTCAATGAGTGTTGGTTTTAGCTTCCTTTTAGGTATGCATATGATGGGCCTTTTCCTTTTGATGAATTTACAGAAAACCATTCTTCAACAAAATAGATGGTTTCCCTCCTCCTTATTATGTGGCCCTTGGAAATTATAGTCAAATCCTGATAGTTCAAGCTTGGCCGACACAACTTTGTTATTCTGCACACCATGGATGGAGATCACTGTCACTTCTGTTTCTCTTTCTGCCCATGAGGGTCTCATCTAGCACATTCATCTATTTGAGATTGCTGATCTCAAATTCCTATTTTACTTACCCACTGTCATCATTGATTGAACTCCACATCCCATCAGTAGTCCTTGGCCTGGAGAATCATGGGAACTCCTTTAGTCTTTTGTAAATGATGTAGTCATTTTATTGGGGTATTCAAATGTCTGATAAAAATAGGGCTCCGTTTACCAAAAATTTCATGGTCATAGCTTGCTTATCCCTCAGTGGGAAAGGTAGTCCTCCAAATTCCCTGAGATGAGTTTTAGTGATTCTTATCGTTTCCCAGCTGGCTTATTCAAGCCAGATTCCTAAACTGTATAGATCCTTCCCTTTATCGTTGTTGGTCTGGGACCAAAGGCATTGAGTACATTTTGGAAAGCTGACCCACAATCCCTGACCTTGGACTACATAGATACCTTAGAGGTAAAGCTTATGTATTGTAGTATTTCAAAAATAATACAAAAGGATCATTCCCTCTTGAGCAGCCTTGCTGATTTTTCAGAGGAAGGAACCATCATGACAACCTTTCTTGTGTCCTTGGCCACATCAGTGTCAATCATTTTCATCTCTTACTGAGGCTCCATCGCTGCTTTATCAAACCATCGGTCCTGTTTCCGTCCCCACTGGCTTCCCTTCGGTCATGCCTCTCACACAGTTATGTTCCCAGTCAAGTTATTTTCATTCATTTCATTCCCGATAAAGCCATTTCATTTCATATAGGTACTTCATTTCATCTCAACTACCTTCAGAAAGATGACCCAAGGACTACCCACACAGGTGCCTTTTTCTATAGGTCCTGCTGTTTTAAATACTTTACTATTAGTAAATGGTGGAAGATTGTCCTATGCCTTTTGGGGATAGCATCTGAACTTACTGAAAGGCTTTTTAACATAATCATGGCTTTCTTTCCTTTTTTTTTTTTTAAGCTCTAGAGTTGCCCTTTTGTTTTTTGAAGTTACTTTGAGGATTATCTTTCAGAAGGAAAACAACCTGGCATATAAACCACTTCTGAGCCTGTTTATCCAGAGTGGAGAGTGAGAACACTTTCAAACATGAAAAAAACAATTAATTTCATGGGTATTAAGCTGTAGTTCCAGGATTTACCCTCAAGGACCGAGTGTCGCAGGCACAGTTGAACAGGAGGATGTCGATGGCAATGCCCCTGGAAGACAAGAGGCCACACGAATATCACTGAATTTGTTTTCTGAACAAATATTTAGAAACATTCACCCTTTATTTTTCATCTATTTACCTGCACACCTGATTAAACATCTATAAAAGTAACTGCAAAGTCAATTAATCACATGAGGACCAACTACAGTTGTACCTCCCTCCTGGAGAGGGGAGTAAAGGGAGGTGGGAGAATAGTATGTGGGGAAGACTGGGAGACGGAAGACAAATGGGTCAGCCAGTGATGTGTCTCAGGGGAGGCTGAGGACATCATTCTGGACACTCCCAGACCTCTGGGTTAGGCCAGGCAGGTTCAGGCTGAGTCAAGAACTCGTGAATGCCTCTGGTAGTGAGTTAATCATTTAATGGATATGGAAACGATGTATGGGCCTCAAGCTTAAAGGTTAATGGCAGAGTTTCAAAAGCAATTTTGTTCAGTAGTCAGGAATAATCTACAACTAATGTCACGTGTTACCAGATTAAAACAAGAAACTGGTTCACATGAACTAATGTATAATGGATTCAAAATTACAAAAAAGATATGATTGGGAGACTGAAGAAGACTTAAATTTTAAGGTATAAATGAAAGAACCATAGACCACATGGCTGATATTTAGTATTAATTGTGCATATGTTGATCTTCTCTAGATAGTGGTTTTGGGAAGGACCTTGTCTTTATCTTTCTGTTCTTCACATTGGGTCAATTCAATAAACAGGAGTTGAACTCTGTTCAACTCAATGTTACATTTGCATTGTGGTTGTATATTGTCTATGCAGGAAAAAAAAATCAATGAAATTGTTTATAGTACCACAGATTCCCTATAATGAATTTAATTCATCTTACCTTCAAATTTAGAAAAAAAGAAAACATGATACTCTCATTCATTAATAAAAGTAAGGTGTATGTTTTTAAAAACTGGAAAGAAATCTAGCTGTTAAGTTTCACCGCCAAAATCAAGCGAGCTGAAAATGGGTTTCTAACCTCCGCCGCCACTGCAACAACAACAGAGTAGAAATACTGCCAAATAGTTTACATAGTAATGCATGGAAATCCTCACAAAAATCTGTATGACATGATTATTGTCCTCATTTTACAGAGAGAAAACTGAGGCACAGAGAGGTTCCATTACTTGCTCAAGACCACACAAACAGAAGCAGAACCTGCATTTGAATCGATGCATTTTGGCTCCAGATTCTGTATCGTGAACCCTCACTTAACTACTTCACTACAGAATTGTGAAACAAGCTGGGAAAATGTTAGAAAAAATACTATAAAATTATGTTGTACAGCTGAAACTAATAAAATGTTATGTCCATTATACTGCATTTTTTTCTTAAAAAAGGATGAATTATATATATTCTTACATTTGTGTCCTAGTTTTCTAGACAATGACACAGACTGCGAGGAATCTTAGTGAGGCCCTGGCTGGTGTGGCTCCGTGGGTTGGGTGTCATTCCTGTAAACCAGAAAAATCACTGGTTTGGTTCCCAGTCAGGGCACACACCTGGCTTGTGGGCCAGGTCCATGGCTGGGGGCCATGCGAGAGGCAACTGATTAATGTTTCTCTTTCATATTCTCTCTCTTTCTCCCTCTCTTCTTCTCTCTCTAAAATAAATAAATAAAATCTTTAAAAAAGAAAAGAATCTCAGTAAGAATTTTTAGTAAGAATCTTCCTTCAACAGATCTTAACTGATGAATTTTAGGTAGAGACAAAAAAAAAGAGAGAGGGAGAGAAATAAAAAGGGAAGGGGAACAAGAAGAGTGAGGGTGTTGACTTTTGGACAGGGTTTCCAGGGAAAACCTCTCTAAGAAGGTGACTTTTGAGTAAAGACTTAAAGGAACTGAATAGGGAACCATGTGGATATTTGGAGGAAGAACTTTCTAGTGAGAGGAAAGGGCCAGCACAAAGGCCCTGAGGTGGAAGCACGCCTGGCGTATCCGAGGAAGGAGGCCCCGTGGCTGGAGCAGAGGGAACAGGGGTGTGGTTGATAGGAGGTGAAGTGAGTGAGGTGGGTAAGAGGCAGAGGGCGTGGGCCCACACAGATCATAATGAAGACTTAGCTCCTCCTCTGAGGCCACTGCGGTTTTGGAGTGGAGGAGTGACAGGATCTAACTAACGTTCTGACTGGGTCAGTGTGGCTAACGTGTCAAGAATAGGCCATGAGCATGAGCATGCGTGGGAGGCAAAGGCAGAAGCATGGAGACCTGTTGGGAGCAGGGTGGCCGCAGTGGAGATGGTATTCAATTTTAAATATGTTTTCAATACAAATCCTATAGAATCTTCCAATGGACAAGATGCGGAGTATAAGAGAGAGGAATCAAGAACAGCATGACGGGTTTTTGCCGGAGTGACTGGATCATCGGAGAAACTGGTTTCTTTTCAGTAGTAGTGGAAGGAGAGCTATCAGAGGTTTGATTTTAGAAGGGATAGGTTGGAGATGTCTCTTAGATCTTCAAGTAGAAATATAAGATCTGGGGTTCAGCAAACATTAGATGCATGGACAGTATTAAAGAGATCACCTAGGGATTAAGCACATATAAAAGAAGAAGTTCAAGTACTGATTACTGAACAGTCAGGGGTTGCAGGGATGAGGAGAACCAGCAAAAGAATTTGAAGAGGAATGGCTAGTGAGGTGGGAGGGAAACAAAGTGAGTGTGAGGTCCTAGAAGTCAAGGAAAAAAAGGGTTTCAAGGATAGGAATGTTATCAGCTGGGCCAGACGCTGCTAACAGGGTAAGTCAGACAAGGTCTGAGAAACGAGCGCAGCACAGAGCAACATGGCGGCCACAGCGACCTGGAGAAGAGCAGCCAAGGTCAGAAGGAGCACGGAGCTGAGTGGGTCGGAGAGGCTGGATCAGTCGTTATTTCAGCAATGTCCTTCTCTTAGCCTGGCACCTTCTTGGGGGGGGGGCCTGGTGGGCAGGAAAGGTCTCCTTTTAAAAGGTGCTTCCATGGAGCTGTACGTTTGCATGGCTTTTATCATGTGTTCATGATGGATTCAAGTGTTTTCTTGCCAGTAAACTCATATTGATTGATGCCTCCTTTGGGCAAATATTGATGCCGCCTAGAAACAAGGAAGGGGGGACTGAAAGAGGGAAGGGGGGACGCGGGGATTGGTTGAAAGAGGGTGAAGGGACTAGTCAAAGAGTCTATATGAAGAACCCGTGGACACGGGCAACAGTGTGGGGATCGGCTGTGGGAGTGGGGGGCAGGCTGGGTGGAGGAGACAAAAGAGGAAACATTCAGACAACTGTAATAGCATAAAAAATATTTAAATTAAAAAAAGTTAAGTTGGTGAATCTAAAAAAAATACCTTAGTAGCTACTGAAAAAAAAAACAAAAACAAATATTGATGCCTCCTTTGGGCAAAGGCATGGGAATGCACAGAAATGGAGACATCATTCCATGTCACTCCAGTGCCCATTACACTTCCCTGTCCTTCTCTTCTGGGCTCATGGTTCACTGAGGTGTGATCATGGCTGAAGTTACCTCACTGCCAACTAAGTGTGGGCAGGGGACCTAGGCCTGGCCAACCAGAATGCCACATTTCCTTGGCCCCAGTGGCTGGTTCAAGGTCAGCAGACACCATCACCCACCCGCTAGTACCTGCATCCAATACATCCAATGGCTTGCCTGGCTTGGGGAGGAGAGAGAGGTTAGGGTGGTGGGGGGCAGTAACTGGAATGGGGAGAAGTCTTCAGCGCCCCCTAGAGGCTTCAAACTCTCAGCCTACCCAAGGCAGGAGGTTGTGTGCCTTCTAGAGGTCAAATGGCAGGCTCCCTCCGCCAGTGGGCAGCTGTTATGGCAGGGAAATCCCTGGCAGAAGGGCAGGCCACACAGGGAACGTCCCTTTCCGACTTGGCCCCCAACAGCTGACTCGGGGCTTTGTTGGAGCGACCTCAAGAGCATCCTGGCTGTTTTGCATTATCAGCATCCATTACAAAGCCACATGATAAATGATGGCCTGTTTCCTCACTTCTGTTTTTGAGGGCACCACAAAAGGACATCACTCTCAACAGGCACGCTGGGCCAGAGTTCGCCCTGCCCCCGCCCGCGGCCCCTGCGTGAGTAAGGCTCTCTCCGGTGCGTGATTGATCACAGCAATGGCAGGACTCCAGCTGAGGCTGGGGAGAGGCAGGATGGGCAGTGGGATTAAAGTGGATGGAAAAGTTAAAAGAGTGAGAATTTTTATTTTTGCAATGTGTCCCTCTGCTAACCATTATTTCAAAGCTTCCTGAGTGGAAACAAATCAGGAAACATCAGTGGGACTAATAAAATCGTACTGGGTAACAGCTGGGGATAGCATCAGTGATCATTAATAATAATACCGTTGTGTGGGACCTTTAGTCCTACACAGACTTGGCGAATACCCTTTTTTTCTATGTCCCAAAGTTCTGTGGGGTTTTTTTTTTTTGACAATAAATATGTGATTCGAAAGTTAAGGGACTTGCCCAAGGTCCTCCACAGTGGATCAAGACAGCAAATTATGTTGAAATTATGTTGCTGTAATTTAATTTCTTCACTCTTCCAGGCTAGGTGTGCTTAGTTTTCCTGGGTGTGCCTCTGCCTCCGAGATCCAGCTGATTTTTGGTCTGGTCCAGCATGGCTAACTAGCAATGTTACTTTCCACTCTAAGCTGGCAGATAAATGCCCCAGAAAAAAAATCCTCATTGCTCTCTCTGGTCACTGACCTCCTTGACCTGGCTTTAAGCAAGAGTACTTCAGACCTTCCAAGATGCACTGTGTTTGATTCTCTTCTTCTCTTTGCGGTAGGAACTTTCGATATCTTGGTCTGGTCCTCAATTTTAAAAAAATTCACATTGCTCTTCGCTTTCCTTTGTGTTCAGTGCTCATTCATTCATCAGTCAAATGAATTTATAAAGCAATAATATTGATTGGGCACTTACTCTGTGCCAGGTGCCCTGCTAAATTCGGGAAGGAGAGAGGCACCATCTAGTTTAAGTTTAAGGGAGGAGAAAGCAGGGCCCCTCTGAGAAATGCCAAGATGTTCCATTAACAAGGAGGAGGACTCCAGAAATACAGACCACAGAGGCATGACACGTGTTAAGTGGTGTCAACTCTCTCCCAAGAATAGTGGGCAGCTAGCAGGATTTTAAATGCCCGTGTTTCCAGCTTCACACCTCTCTCTCTCTCTCTCTCTCTCTCTCTCTCTCTCTCTCTCTCTCTCGTCCTGGACCTTGAATGGCTCTGAGAGAAAATCAAATGCTTTTTGATAAATACCTGAGTCCCCAGGCCCTGGCTACTGCTGTGCCTCTTCAACCGTAGGTGTGAATACCCCCTGGGGACCTTGGCTCCCAGTGAATTAATCTGCCTTACTGGAGGGAAGAGGAGAGCAGTCCTGAGAGGTATTGATTATCTCTTGGCTAGATCTAATTTCAAGAGTGGCCCTGAGCAGAAAAAGGTTCAGAGAATTTCAGGAGCCAAGGTGATGCCGTGAAGGGAGTTAGGGGGGAGCAAGCACAGCCAGGAAGGAACAATTCAGTCCTAAAATCCTGTGATCCCAGGCCAAATTCCACGAGTGCTTCAGAAGGCACGAAGCTACCCTCACAACTGTGCGGGGAGTGAACACATCAGGACCCGGCTCCTTGTCTCCTGCTGGTTTGTTTTGGGTGTGCCCTTTGCATTCCAGCTCTTACTCGCCAGTCAGGGAGTGGAATCTTGGAATGTGCCCCATTTTTTAACCTTTTGCCTCTCCTTTTCACCCAGCCCACCGCAGTTCCAAAGAGTTGTCCCATTGAAACCATTTTTGTCATTGCTTCTGCTGCTTCAAAGCCATCCCCTCTGTTGCCCAGGAGAGTAACTGAGGCTTCTCCAAAAGAGGAAGAGAGGGAAGCTAAGTCTCCCATGACTAATCTGACAGTCCTGCCTTGGGACCTTCGCTCTGGCTGCTGTGTCAGCCTGGACACTGTCTCAAGTATCTGCCTGGCTACTTGCCTCCCATCAAGTTTTTGCTTTAATATTCCTTTCTTATCAAGGTCCACTCTATCTTATTTAATGCCATCCATCTAAAAGACAGCCAAGATGGAGGTGTAGGTAGAAATACTTGTCTTCCTTGCACAACCAAAAGAAGGATAATAGCAAATTTAAAAACAAAAAACAACCAGAACTGGCAGAAAATCAAACTGCATAGAAGTCTGACAACTAAGGAGTTAAAGAAGAAACATTTATCCCGATTGGTAGGAGGGGTGGAGATGGGCGGCTGGGGCAGAGAAGACGTGAGGCAAGGTGGTAGCTGGAGAACCGGGCAGGAAAAACGGCAGCTGGCAGATGGGATTTCCCACATTTGCTTGTGGGTAAGCCAGGAGGAACAACTGGGGAGTGAGGCAAATGGTGCAACCCAGGGTTCCAGTGTAGGAAACTAAAGCCTCAAAACCTCCGGCTGTAAAAACCTGTGGGGGATGCAGGGGCAGGAGAAACCCCCAGTCTCACGAGACAGTCTGTTTGAGAGACCCACTGGGTCCTACACAAACCCATCCACCCTGGAATCAGCACCCGAAAGGGCACAATCTGCTTGTGGGAAGTGAGGGAAGTGACAGAAAGTGGAGCAAGAGCCGAGCAAGCAGCATTGTTCCCTCTTGAACCCTCCCCCCACATACAGTGCCACCAACGCAGCAATGTAGGTTGCCCTGCCCTGACAAATGCCTAAGGATCCACGCCTTGCTATGTAACAGATGTGCCCAGACAAAGAAATATGGTCCGAATGAAAGAACAGCTCAAAGATCCAGAAAAACAACTAGGCGATGAGGAGATAGACAGCCTATCAGATGCAGAGTTCAAAACACTGATAATTAAGATGCTTACAGAAATAATTGATATTGCTCGCAACATGAAGGAAGAAATGAAGGCTATGAAAAGTGAAATAAAGGAAAATGTACAGGGGACCAACAGTGACGGGAAGGAAACTGGGACTGAAATAATCAATGTGGAACAAAAGGGAGAAATAACATGCAACCAGAACAGAATGAAGAAACAAGAATTCAGAAAAATGAGGAGAGGCTAAGGAACCTCTGGGACAACTTTAAATATTCCAACATCCGAATCATACAGGTGCCAGAAGGAGAAGAAGAGCAAGAAACTGAAAACTTGTTTGAACAAATGATGAAGGAAAACTTCCCCAATCTGGCAAAGGAACTAGACATGCAAGTCCAGGAAGCTCAGAGAGTCCCAAAGAAGCTGAATCCAAGAAGAAACACACCAAGACACACCATAATTAAGTTACAGAAGATTAAAGAGAAGGAAAGAATCTTAAAAGCAGCAAGAGAAAAGGAGACAGTTACCTACAACACAGTTCCCATAACACTATCAGCTGATTTCTCAAAAGAAACCTTGCAGGAAAGAAGGGGCTGCAAAGAAGTATTTGAAGTCATGAAAGGCAAGGACCTACATCCAAGATACCTCTGTGCAACGTAGCTATCATTTAGAATGGAAGGGCAGATCAAGTGCTTCCCAGATAAGGTCAAGTTAAAGAAGTTCATCCATCATCCAGCCCTTATTATATGAAGTGTTAAAGGGACTTATCTAAGAAAAAGAAGAAAAAATATAAACAGTAAAATGACAACAAACTCACAACTATCAACAACTGAATCTAAAACACAAAAACAAATACTAAGTAAACAACTAGAACAGAGACAGAATCACAGAAATTGAGACCACAAGGAGGGTTATCAGTGAGGTGGGGGAGAGGAAGAATGAGGCGAAAAAGGTACTGGTAATAAGAAGCATAATTGGTACGCACAAAATAGACAGGGGGAGGTTAAGTACAGTATAGGAAATGGAGAAGCCAAAGAACTTACATGTGTGACCCACGGACATGAGCTGAGGGTGGGGGAATGCAGAGTGGAGGGGAATAAAGGGGAGGGAAAAAATGGGACAACTGTAATAGCATAATCAACAAAATACACTTTAAAAACAAATATCACCCATCTGCCCAATCCTCCTTACCGTACTTTCAATTTTCCACTCATTTATGTTAGAATACGCTATGTAACTTACTTATTTATTGTTCTTATTGCTTATTGTCTTTCATCAAACAGGAATATAAGCTCACCCGTGCACAGAGGGTGCCTGGCGTGGGGCAGGTGCTCACTGAGCATTCAGGGCACGGGTGGGTGGGTGCTGTGTCAGCAGAATGACATAATTGTTTTCTCCATTATACGCTCACACTGTGTTGGCAGTGCACGCCGGTATCATTAAGGTGAACGGTGCTATGCACACATACCATCTCTGATCCAGAGTATTCTCAATATTCAGTAAATTCTCCTTAGACACATAGGAATGAAATAAAAGATTAGGAATTCATCTTTGATAGGCATTGAGATCAAGGAGGAAAGGTTCATGATGCCAGCATGCAGCTCTAAAAACAAATGTTTTTAAAATAGGAAGGAGGGATTTCTGAGCCCCGAGGATTGTCCCTGGATATGGACTCTCACAGAGTCAGGAGGCGGCAGGCCGGCAAACACTGACCACACTCCAATCAACAAGGTCAGCAGAGAATTTACACGCAGGAAGTCATCTATTTTTAATATTGCAATTGTTTTCCTGTTTTTCTTTATTCGGTATGTTACCACAGGAGCCCAATTCCAAAAGTTTTGTTTGAATGCTTTCCTCTCCTGTTTTTTCTTTTTTAAATTTGGACGCAGCCTTGTATTTCCAGAAAGCAAATGTTTTGCTATTTTTAAAGAAAACAGGGAGGAGGCCCGGGCATCTTCCAGGCTGAGCCGGGCTGGACTGAGGTACAGTGGCAGGATCCCAAAGGTGGGGCTGCCACATAGTCGGGCTGAAGGTGAGTTCTCTGCTGGGGAACAGTGGGCAGGGCTCGCAAGGAAAGGTTGGATGTGCGCTTTGTGAGCCAACCCAGGAGAGCAGGAGGCTTCTTGCCAAGCAGGCAGGGCTTGAAGTGAGTCCCCAGCAGTCCAGCCCCCACCCCGGTCCTACCCGCCACACCCCCATGGAGCTGAAGGGAGACATTCCTTTCATACCCAAAGCCATCCAAGCCCCTCCTGGATGTGTTTTTCTGGGCCAATTATGTTATTCAGCCGAGGTTTTGTAGACCTTGTATTTTCTAAGCACCAAAATTGCAAAGTTTCACAACTGCTTGATTGTAACTCAGCAGTCAACCCTGTTTGCTTTATACTCTGATTAGCCCTTTGCAGCGCCTTGATTGGCAAAGTCTGGGTTGGAACAGAAGCAAAGGCAGTCTAGAGATTTTCCCAGACACAGATTCTTTATTGTTATGCAATTAATTTTGAGCTCCACCTTGGCTGGTGTAGCAGTTCACTGGGTCCCAAAACCCCAAGGCTTGTCCACTCTTCTTGATCCTTCTTGGAGTTTACTCCCTGATCTTCAGTCAGCCTCCCTGGCCCCGGGTTATGTAATATCTCAGTGCTGTCCCAGCCGTCCCAACGAAGGCATTTCCCTCTCTGGACTTCCTGCCCTAACCTTGCAGATGTTTCTGTGATCTCTCCTGGAAATCTTGATGGTCCCTTGCAAGTCCTAGAGTCTTGCCCCCAACCTCTTTCTCTGCGCCTTGCTGGGTGTCTCTGAGTCATACTCAGGTGTGCAGGTTGGGTTCCTTTTGGCTGGTAGCTGGCTCACCTATGGTTTCTGGTGACACCAGCAGACTCCTAAGGGAAATCGTGTTCTAGAACAGAAAGACTTCACGCACACCTATCTTTCACAAAGACAAGAATCAGCATTGCAACTAAGATAGCTATGACCCAGAATGTTTTATATTCAAAATGATTTCAAACGTTGACCCACTCGTCCAAATGGAGCTGAGCAGTGAGCAATGCTGATTTCATATTGGAAGAGAACCTGTAGAGGTTAAATGATGTACAGATAGTCAGAAGCTCAGCAAAGGACTTTCACCATCAGTGCCATTTCCAAAGCAGGAATTATGTTTTAGGAAAACAAAGCTTTCTGCCTGATAAGAGCCAAGCAAGTAGCCCCGAGTTCTAGACGTTTAGCACTACTGTCTTAAGCATCCAGTGCTTGAAAAAATTGTATTATAAGTCAGAACTGGCTTACCAATATCCCCCATGTTGTTCAACAAGCAATATAGGAATGCATATCCTAACATACCTTTAAAATTGAATAACAGGGCCAGAGAAATGTAAACTGGAATAAACACTGAGTGAAGATGAGCAACCCCTCCCCCCGAAAAAACTAATACAATTACATAATTGAACAGTAAATTTCCCTCAGAGCTCCCTAGTGGCCAAAGCAAAAAGAGAAATATGATCATTTACACAGGTGTTATTGTCCTCTAAGGGAAAATTACCCTTTCCTAGAAAGCAAAGCATATTGCTTTTGGTTCTGAAGGAGTTATCTTGTGGAAGCCTTAGGCAATGAAGATACATTTTCATAAAGTTATTTATTCTCAGGCTAAAGCAGCTCTCCATGAAGTGAAAGCTTGAGTAGGTTGCAGAACCTCTCTGAACAGAAGTTTCCCATCACGTCCATCTATTTTAGGGGCTTTATCATTCGCGTATGGACAGAGCTGAGGTTGCTTCATTTCAGTAAATGAAGCACTGTGCAAAGCACTCTGGGAACATATATATACAATTGTCATGCTAAATTAGCTTGCTGTCTTACTCAGTTTGGGTTGCTATGACAGAACAACAGATATTTATTTCTCATAGTTCTGAAGGCTGAGAAGTCCAAGATCAAGACACACATAGATGCAGTGTCTGGTGAGGGCCTTCTTTCTAGGTTGCAGACAACCATTTTCTCCTTGTATCCTCACATGGTGCAGCAGGGAGAGAGAGAGAGAGAGGGAGAGAGGGAGAGAGGGAGAGAGAGAGAGAGAGAGAACGAACACAAACTCCCCCAGCTCATGCCACCTTGCTCGCCTGAACTGAGACCAGGGTGGTGTGATTGTCCAATGAAATGTGTTCTGTTATAAAAATAAAGGCTGCAATAAGCTCAAAGCCACACATGTCCACTGCTTATGGTTTTCCCTTCTTCAAACATGTCCCCTACTTGCTAGCCTGGATAATTTGGTTTCTTCTGAGGTCCCCAATTGTTCTTTCAAACTGAATTTGGGAGAAACACAGCAGACATTCATTATTCAATTTTATTACAATTGGAAGAGAAACAGTTAACTTTAAGAAATCTACAGTTCTGTTTCCTTTTCTGGCTAAAGCAGCTTAATTTATCAAATGTTCCCTATCAGCTCACTGCTGTTACCAGGGGAGTTCGGTGGAAACCCTCCTTGAGTCCTTCACTCCTATTAGCCACCAAAGCCTGCTGGGGTCCCTGGACCTCAGACCGAAAATCAAACACACACACTAAGAAGCTCATGGTGAAAAATTAATCATCTCTTGATATGAATCATAGCATAAGGCTGAGGAACACTTCAGGTATATCGTATATCCAGGCCAGGAGTGGGCAGGGGGGGCCTCCTTAAGGACATAGGGTGCACCCAGGGGGCTGCATCTTTGGCATGCATTCTTTTTCTTCTCCCAACCTGATTGGATGTTGATTCTCCCTTTATACTGCGTGTGCGGGAGAACAGGCAGCCGGATGGAGCTCGTCAGAGGGGATCTGCCCCTCCATTCAGACTACACGGTGGTGTCCAGAATACTTACACCAGTCCGAGGAATGTCTGAACAGTGGCACGGAAAAAATGAAATCAAAGATAATATGCAAACATCATCTTTTCTACCCTGCACGTCATCATTGCCATGCATGCCTGAGATGTGTGAGCCGTTGCACGTTTACGCAGAGCAGGCTTACCTGCCTAATTCCACCAGGCTAGAAATCATTTCTTCCTTGTCTCCAAAATCTGGTTGAAAATTTCCCCTAAGATGTCCCTTTTGAACTTCAGATTCAACATGTGTGTAAGACTTCTATCTGACCAAAACCTCAGAATCATTTCTTTAAATCTCCATTTCCTTTTCTCTATCTAATTATATATCAGTCTGTTTATCTGCCTGTTTCCTCCCCCCAATAAATATCTGCTGAGCTCCTTCTGTGCACTTGGCACTGTGCAAGGCCCTGAACGTGTGACGGGGAGGGATAGCAGACACCGTGCCTGCCACATGGAGGCAACTGTGTGAGAGAGGCAGATGTTACCCAAATAATCATAGACACAAATAAGGAATTTTAACCAGGACAGGAGCTAAAAGGAGAAAGGAACTCAGTTGATCCTTGTTTCGTAATGACTCCTGGGTTTATCCCTTCTTTTCCTTCAGCGTAGCCCTACACCGTGGCCAGGATTCACCACCTCCTGTCCGGGTCTCTGCCGTAGGCTTCCTGTTCCAGCCCTTTTAGCACGATGAGGACTCATCATCGCCGACACACCTCAGACTCAGCCTGGGCACCTTGCTCTTTGAATTGTCTGATTTGACCCGCCCGCCATTGTTATCTCTCCCAATTCTACTCTTTAAGGCCCAGCAGAAGCGTGGTCCCTTCTTTGAACCTGTCCTCTCACCTCCAGCCGGAACTGATCTCCCTACAAGAAGCACCCTTTGTCCCTGTCATCTTGGTGGCATGGCTCACAGACAGTGGTCATTTGTGTGCATTGTCTCTCCTTTAGTTTCTAAGTGTCTGAAGGGCAAGGACTCAATGTAATGGTGCCTTATCGTTCTGTAGGATGCACTGGCATCTGAAGTCGCTTTCTGTGTTTTGAGATTTGAGCCCTACTGTGTAAGTTCCCAGACACTCGCGTTCCCGGCTTTCCCTGTAGTCAGGGTGTGTACGTGTGACTTGCACTCCTCCAAATGGGAGCCCGAGATGAGGCCCTGGATGGAGAACTAATGATGCCAAGCAGCCCGACCTTCAGGGTGCCCTTTGTAGGGGCGGCAGCCCAGCAGGACCAAGGCCCTTGGGTAGCAGTGGTGGCAGTACCGATGCCGTATTTCAGTGCCTGTGACTGTGAAGTGAGTGGTAACAATTTTCTCACCAGATTGGGTCTGTGACGTGACCTTAGGCTTTGTCCCTGTTGGCATAGCCACACCTCCCCAGGATTCTGTGAGTCCCTCTCTGCTTCACTCAGCCACAGTCTACAAAGGGGGACCCCCCAAAACAGAATTGATTTATAAAAGATTGTGTATTTATTCTTACATGTTTAAACTTTAGTCACCTTCAAAGTGCCCTCCATTTGATGCAATACACCCATCAAGATTTTTTTTTCCACTGCTCAAAACAGTTTTGAACTCATTGATTCTGATGCCTTTTAGTGCTTCTGCTATTTTTTGTTTCACCTCTTCCACATCGGCAAGACATTTCCTTTTGAAAACTTTTTTTTCATCTAGGGAGACAAAAAAAATGTTGCTCAGGGCAAGATCAGGTGCATAGGGAGGGTGGGGCTTGGGGGTCATGCCATCTTTTGGTTAAAAATTTTGAACACTCAGCATGGTGTGAGCAGGTGTGCTCATAAATCATCCATCGTGAAATGGGCAAACATGTTGAAAGAATCTTCCAAAAAAATTCACCGGAGCCGAATGCAGCCTCTCACAACAACACCAGCTGGTACACTGATATAGATGGGTTCCTAGTGGGGAGCCTGTACTACAAGGAACCTGCCCTCCAGAAGATAATTCTGGTTTTGGGGGGAGTCCCTCCTCATATTTTAGCCTCCAAGGACATCAACACAGAGTCTCAATCACTGCAGGAACTTTGGAAACATTTGTTGAAGGAATAAATGAGTGAATCTATCATTGTTAACTGTAATAGCCTAAGACTGTGTTTCCTCATCCATAAACAGACTAATAATTCCTACCTCGAAGGGATGTTGTAAAGATTTGATGAGATCATGTAAGCGCAGCAATGACCACATAGTAAGTAAGCAGTAAAGAGTAGTTATTATTGGCAGAAATATGGATCTGATGATGGTGATAATAAATCAACGAATAGCGCTTGCTCACACAGGCAGAGAGACTGGGAGTAGGTTCTCCCTGTCAGGGACACACGTCCTAGACTTCTAAACTTGCTTCATTTAATCCATATTTAAACATTAGTTGCCTTTGTGTTTGCATAAAATCTGCAGATTGTACACCTGGGTTTGTCACCTGGCTGGCCCAATGAATGAAACCCTAAGTGAACAAATCACCTGAGAGTGTACACTAAAGCAGGTGCTTCGTCTGACATCAGCAGGTCACCTTGAGAGCCTGTGAGAAAGCGCATGTTTGTGGGATGGGTCCAAGGTCAGGGAACTCAAGGTTAAAGAACTGCTGGCACCAAATCCTGAACTAGAACAAGAGGTTTTTCAAAGAGCCAGAGCACCCCTTGCAGGACAACAGAGAAATTTGAAGAATGAAGGAGTGGTCAGAAAGACAGCTATGTAACCCAAGGAAGAGAAAGCAAGAGCTCATGCAAACACCAAGTTGAGAACAGGTTCCGGTTGACCAGACACTGAGGTAGCAGAAGCATATGGCAACCTGGCTCTGAACCAGTTGCTGAATGCAAAGGACAGTCTTAAGCAGTAGGTCAAATGTCTGTCCTTCATACAGGTGATTCTCGCATTCACATATGCAGGGCCAGCATTATTCTTATTTCCAATTACAGTTGACATACAATATTACATTAAGAGCTAGCATTTTTTATATTTTGCTCATCATGGATTTCTTTGCATTAAGTTAGATTTTTTAAAATGTCATATTATATTATAATATTTTTATATTTATTGCTGAGGGTTTGGGGGGAGGGGCTTACATTTTGCTCCTTACTGGCCTTTCAATGGTCTCAGTCTTGCTCATACCAAATGGCACAGCAAATACTCCCATGTGTGACAACCTTCACTCCTCAGACCAAGCAACCCAAGAGGTTGCTGTCTCCGTTTTACGGTGAAACAAACCGAGGCACAGAAAAATTAAGTGTCTTGCCAAAAGTTCATGCAGCTAATTGAAAATTATAACCTGTTCAAGTTGCATTTGAACACAGCTGCATTCTTTCTACCAAAGCGTAACTGCAGTCCAGGGCCATAATACGAAGAACAGCACAGGGAATCAGGTATAAATTCATTCTAGGATGTTATTATAATTAAAACTGAGATCACAGGACGCTTAAAACAGGATGACTGTAGGGGTCCAAGCAACTGCTTTCCAAGGAGTTCTTAACATGTGCCTCTCAGACGCTGATATCGAATCAAGTGTTCCCATGACATCCTCTGCCCCAAGGAAACATCATTCTCAACGAATTCTTTATGCCATCGACTGGGTTTGACATGCAAGCCAGTTCAATGTCTCAAAACCCTCTTCGGCTTTCCTGGTCCATCACAGCAACCTGCTTTAAGTATTCATTTCTCCTTTCGTTAAAACCAGGAATTGGTTTCCCTTGGATACACACCATCAAAGCCATTTTTAATTAAATTTCTGAGCAACTTGGCCGAATGAAGGAAAAACATTTGACTGCCCAGGCAATCTTCATGAGAATGATAGCCAGAAGTTGTGCAGAAAAATTGTTTTCATTATTTTATAATTACGGTTCATTCTCACTCATGTGCTTATTTACAGAGAGCTTTCTAAAGCACATAGGCAATCACCCAAAAAACACTCATGCCAGCTGGACTGTGGCCACAGGTGTGAACACTGCTCAGGAGCCCCTGCAGCCCAGACTTTGGCGCTGGGGCTATTCAGGAAAGGCGAAGCTCCCTTTAAGGGCTAACTTCAGAGTTTAAAAAGTGCGGCATATTATTAGGGAGACTGGTAGATAAATATGCTAAGGAAGACCCCGGGGAAAAGGAAAAACATCAGTTCTTTCGTGCAGGCGCTTTCAGTCTGGGTTTTAGTGGCACTGAGAGAGTTCGCAACTCTACGTGGGTTCCTCTCGTGTAGTGCAATTTTTAGTGCAGAGACAAAAGCCATTTACATTTCGTGAATGTGTGAAAAAATATTTTTTTTAAGAACAGTGGCTGTGATCATGGTACTCCCCTTAGATACCTCTGGGGGACTCGCCGTCCTTAAAGGCTCCTGTAAAGCAGATGGGCTCAAGGGGAAAGGCTTGTATGAATTAACCGTCCCCAGAGAACTGTTCAGTGTTTATTTAGTAAACAAATTGTGATGGTTCAGGCAGTGTTCCAGGAGCTGGGGATGTTGCCGTGACTAAAGCAGGCAAATCCTTGCCTTCTTGAAGCTTACATTCTAAGAAAGAGACGGACTATAAGAAAACAAAAAACTGACCAGTATAATCTCAGGCGCTGAGGAGGAACAACACATCAGGGTCAGGGGACGGAGACAGCTGGCTGGTGAGGGCGGCCGTGGCATATGGGACACTCAGGGAAGACCGCTCCAAGGAGGTGACATTCGAGCAAATATCTGGTTCATGTGAATGAGTGAGCCATGCGAGAATTGGAGTGGGGTTGGGGACAGTATTTAGGACAGAAGAACTTTTTTAGAATGTGAACTCCATGAAAGTAGGAACTCGTTTTCTTCAGTGTAACCTCAGATACAATGCCTGACACATACCAGGCGGTGAATACATCCTTGTTGGATCTTCACTAGTGCAAAGGCCTTGCAGGAACCATTAAAAACAGCCACGCAGCTGCCGTGGCTGGAGCTCAGGAAGCACGTGAAGGGGTAGGATGTAACACTGGCATCATTATTCACAGAGCCTCCTTTCAGTCTCAAAATCGCCTAGTTTGGATGGGTAATCTACACAGTTACTTTCCTAATTGTGAGGGGAAAGCAGAGGAAGACTTTGAGCAGAGGAGCAGAGATACTCCCTTCGCTAAAAAAGATCTATTTAAATGGCCAAAATCTGGAACACTGACAACACCAAATGCTGTGGAGGACGCGGAGCAGGAGGACAGCTCGTGCGTGCTGGCGGGAATGCAGAAATGGTGCGGCTGCCTTGGAAGGCAGTCAGAGGTTTCTTACAGAAGTAAGCGGACTCTAACTGAACGAATCCGGCAATCTGTCTCTTTGGTATTTACACAAAGGAGTTGAAAACTAATGTCCACACGAGAACCTGCACATCAATGTTTACAGAAATTTAATTCAGAATTACTGAAACTTGGAAGTAACCCACATGTCTTTCAATAGATGAATGGATAAATAAACGAGTACATCAAGACAATGGAACATTATTTAGCACTAAAAATAAAAAAGCTGTTAAATCATGAAAAGACATGAAGGAACCTTAAATGCAACTACTATGAAAGAAGGCACTCTGAGAACGCTACATACTGTATGATTCCAACTACGTGACATGCTGGAAAAGGCAGAATTGTGAAGACAGGAAAAATGAGTGGTCGCCAGGGGCTGAGGTGTGGAGGGATGCATAGGCAGAGCACAGAGGCTTTTTAGGACAGTGAAAATATTCTGCAAATACTATGCTGATAAATGTACGTCGTTACGTGTTTGTCCAAACCAGTGGAATGCACGCCGCCTAGAGCGAACTGCGCTGTGCGCTACGGATTTGGGGTAACGGTGACGTGGCACTGAAGGTGCATCGCTGTAACAAGTGTGCCGCTCCGGTGGGGGACGTGGATAAAGAGGGAGGCCAAGCATTGGCGGAGAAAGGGGATATATGAAAACTATATTTTCTGTTCAATTTTGCTGTGAGTATAATAGTGCTCTAAAAATAAAGTTTTTAAAATATTAGTAAGGCCAATCTAACTTTACCAATCATCATTGTCATCATCATTATGATGATGATAATGCACCATTAAGAAATTTTACCTGCAAAAAACCAAAGATGAGTCAATATTAGAAAATCAAAGTACCTCACCACATATATAGGTTAAAAGAGAAAAACTATATTGTTGTTGTAATAGAGACATAATATGCAGTTGATAAAGTTCCATAACTATTTATAATTAAAAATAAAAACTCTTAGAAAAATCAGACCTTGAAGGAAATGCCCTCATTTTGTAAAGGTCATGTGCCAAATGTCTACAGTGAACGTTGTGTCTGCTGCAGAATTTCTGGAAGGATTCCATCTAAGATGAGGAAGAACACAGGATTCACACTCCCACTGCCATGACTTAACTAACGCTGGAGGTCCTGGGCAACTGCACCGTGAGAAAAAAAAATGAGGCAAAAAGATTTGAAGGGAAAAGAAATCATTGTCATTTGCCACAGACAAGATCATCTACACAGAAAACAACAGAATAATCAACCAACTGTGGCAGTGATTTCCACACGTGTGTAAACACGCAGTCCTGAGAATTTACACGTTTTGAGCACAGCTCCGTGTGATTCCTGTGTGAGCAAGTGTGGATCATGTCTGTGGAATGGGAATTCTCTAATAGGAATTTGGCAAAGATGTAACTTAAAAAATTCTGGCTTGCTGACCCCTGCATATTACTTTAACCTGGTCCTGTCTGCCACCGGACGTGAATCTACATCCTGATGCCTTGCTATGAGTAATCCTACCTGTTCTGCTTAATCCCATGAATAATCAATCCAATGTAAATTGGCCCCTGATAAAAACCCTGGCCGGGCAAGCCACGAGGCTTTTTCCTGAGATGGAAGGAATCAGCCACATGGCCCCGGTCTCTCTTTCCCCGCGTGTCTCGGTATGAGATTCATACACGCATTGGGTCACGGTCACCCACAGGTATCGGCAGGTCCGATCTACCCCATGTCAAACCAACTATTAGAACAAATAAGAGTTCAGCCATACAAGTGCCAGATACAAGTTATAAAAACCAGTACCACTTCTCTACATCAGTAACAACCATTTACTAAATATATTTTTTAAAATAGGAGACTTCACAATAAAAACAAAAACTATGAAGTACCTAGGGACTCAGTCATCAAAAAACATTTAATAATCTCTTTGGTGTACTGTGTCGGCAATATTCATTCTATGAATATTCATCAAGCTGTAAAATAAAATTTAGTGCACATTTCTAGATGGAGGTTATATATAACTAAATAAGCTTTTAAAAAAGAATAGGAACATTCTGAAGAGAAAAAATAAGATAACAAGAGGAACTAGACTTACAGAAATTTAGAAGTATTACAAAGCAAAATAATTGAAACAATTTGATTTAGAAATGACTACTTAATATCTCTGGGGAAAATACAAAACCTTATTAGGGGGTTATAATAAGATATGAATAAATGAAGAGTTACTCCAAGCTCTTGGATGGGATGACAATATAATAAAGGATGTTATTTCTTTGCAAAGAAACTATAAATTCAGTGCAATCCCAATAAAATTCCAGCTAGGTTTTCTTTTTAGAAACTCAACAATTTTATGTAAATTTGATAAGGACGTTTAATGACCCACGGGCAACCAAGTCAACTGTGGAAAAGAGGAGAAGTGGGTGGGGGACGGGGACTTGCTCTGCCATCGAGTCGGAGTCACAAACAGTGCGGGTCTGATGCGAGAACGAACAGAACAGTGCACCGCAGCGGGCGCTCAGAGAGTACTCCTGCCCGCCACCACGTGCCTGAAGGGACTCTAGCTGGATTAAGACCTACACATAGGAGTGGTAAAGACATCAAGTGAATAGATGATATTTAGGAGACCATTTTTGTGACTCAGAGATGGAGATGAACTTCTTAAGCAGAACTCCCAAAGTACAAACCGTGAGGCAAAAACGGATGGCTCGTGGTTGACCCATGGGACCTGGCAAGGGTGTCGAGGGATACAGGAAAGACACCCCTGGACCAAGCCCGAGGACACTGCGCAGCGGTGAGGGCACTCTCCACTCACAGCCGCTGCCCACACTCGTTCAATGGGTCCCAAATCGGCCAAATGGCTGAAACGTATGTTGTAGAACCAATAATTCAAAGTGAATTTAAAATGTAAAGGAAGGGCCCTGGACAGTGTGGCTCGTTTGGTTGGAACATTGTTCTGTGCACCAAAAGGTTGTGGGTTCGATTCCCAGTCAGGGCACATGCCTGGGTTGTGGGTTTGGTCCCGAGTCGGGGCGTGTATGGAAGGCAACAGGTCAATGTTTCTCTCCCATATTGGTGTTTCTCTCTCTCCCTCCCTCTCTCTCTCTCTCTCTAAAAAAAAAAAAAAAAAAAAAAAATCAATAAATGCATCCTCAAGCGAGGATTTAAAAATTAAAATAAAATGTAAAGGAAGGGTGGAAAGAAAGACACGAAGGTGCATAGTTAGGAGAACTAAGTCACAGTGAAAAAGAATAAGGTTGAACATGTACTGAAACGCTTCCCAAAAGGACATGAAAATCTCGTCAAGCAAGGCATTGAAACAACTCTCTGATGTATAAATACTTATAGCCCATCTCTGAATGTTTTGGTTTTTCTATAAATAAACCCTCACCTGAGTATTACTTTCAAGCCCCGTTTTCTCTGTAAGTCTCTATATCTATCATGTTTGCTCCAGAGGCAGAGGCTATTAAAATTTTTCTTAGCTCAAGTCACCATATTCTAAGTTAAGAAGTCATGTGATCATTTATTTTAATTATTCATGGTTTTTGGTCTTTAAGGGCCAGTAAGTGCTCTGCAGGTCACCATGGAAACCAGCCCAAGTTCTGTCAGGTTTTATCAATCTTCTGTCCCCCAAATCCTCCTGTTGATTTGACCATTAAGGACTGAAGGCCCAGACAGCAGCTGGGATGCGCTCCCAATATTACTCAATGATCCTAGGGGTCTCCAAATGTCCCACCAGGAAGCGAGGCAACCACTGACCACCTATCCTTCAGGGACACGGCACACAGAGCAAAGGGCAGTAACCATGGATCCCGGTAACAGTTTTCCTCCTTCCCTGGTGGGGTGAGTAATAAATATCTTGTCCGTGCCTAGTCTGCTTTCAGGGTGGATAGGGTCTTTCAGTTTGGGGCTGTGCCTGGAGAGGGATTCCTGTACAGCAAACTGTGTACGGAGAGCTGACAACTATCAGAAGGGAGCTGGATGCAAGTTTTCCCAGTAATTCAACTGTAACAGACATTCACTTACTCAACTTCTACAGCAAGGACGCACACTGCTCATCCCAAGCTGGCTTTTGAGAAATGCGTGGTTACATTTTTCATTAAGATGTTAAAAACCATCTCATACAAGTGTGAGACTAATAGGCTGTCATCCTTAATATGGCCGTGCCCTTTAGCGACAGACCTCCGGCCTTTGTCTCACTGCCTCGTTCCTGCCAGATGGCACCAACAATGTCCTGGATGGACGGTGCCATGCCAGCCTTGCTCGGCTCACCAACCGGAGCCCAACACGGCGCCTGCCCCATGGGAGGGACTTGATGAAGTATTTGTGGAATAGATAAGCGAGTATCACCCGGCTGGCCGTTTCTCTGTTAAATGGGTTGTGGATACAGCAGTTCTCGGATTTCTAGATTTCTCAGACCAGGAACATTTCCAAAACGATGTTTCAGGACCCACATCACGGAGCCAACTTAGGGTCAGGACCAGCAACAAAGCAGAGCAATCACGCAACACAAGCAGCTCTATGAGGACCACTTCACAGAAGGGACGCTTTTCTTTAATTTGAGAAAGGTAGGACAGATCTAATCTAATAATGAAAGTAAATTCTTCAATTCAACTTACCTAGATTTTCGAAACACCTTTCCCGTGTCCTTCCCCTTTGCATCACAGAACAGGGAAAACCTTGTCTTGTGTCGGGATTGGTTCGTAGACCAGTGTTTGGAAACCAGACATAATGGATCCGCTTGCCTAAAATATTATCAGGATGAATTCTTTTTCTCCCCTCTTACTGTCTAGTATCTTGTATCAGCTCTCTTCTAGTTTGCAACATTAAAAAAAAATCCCATTTTTTTTTAAAAACAACAAATGAGATCTCTACTCCTCTCCCCTATAATTTAACTTTGCCTAAAATAATTTCAGTTGTCCTTACTTCCTTCTCTTGTACTTTGTGCTCTCAAATTCTTGCTATTTTATGAAAATGCCTTTATAGGTTTAGGTCTCCCCTTATCTTTTGTCATCTTTGAGACTTATTGCGAACATCTGGTATTCTCGTAATTTCTTTAATACAAGCAGCTTAACGTGCTTTGCATACTGCCTGCTAATCCTCTGTTATAGCCTTTCCCACTTAGTGGAGGAAGGGGAGGTGGGCGTTCTGTACTCAGGCCCAGCCTTGGTGATTTGGGTGGTGACGGTTTTCTAACAACTTCTCTTGAGTTGCAAACTTCTCCTCAGAGACTATGAAGTTGAGTGATGGATCAAGATTGGCTGGAGACCCTTGAATCATCCAGAGGAACTGTTACCTGTACAAAATAGCTTGGCCGAAAGGGCTCGTGAGAGTCTGTACCTCTAGTATTCTACCTTGCTATTATTACAAGCAAGGTGTAACTCTAAGAAAATATTTGCTGTTAACAAAGATAAATTCATAGTTCATAGCAGGGAAAGGATACCATGAAATATATCATTTTTTTCCCTATAAAATCAACTTCATGGGAGCTGTATTCAGAGTTTTGTCTTGGTTTGCTTTTCCTGGAGAGTGAACTTTCACTGGCTGGCTGGTTCCAAAAGACGTCACAGATGACAAACTGTGCTAAGATCGCCACCTAGCGTTTGACTTTGAAGTTACTGCTGTACACGAAGAGGTCACTAATTTTGAGCTTCCCTCGTCTGCTGATATGAGAGTATCTGCTGATATGAGAGTATATTTTGTTGTATGTTCTGCTGTGCTGACTGTTCCTTTTGATCTTTGCTTTGAAATTGAGTTTGCCCATGATCTGGGTTTTCGGTTGCCAGGGTTGTGTATATTTTATTGTCCAGGTGAGTGCCTGAGCACATAATTTGATTTTTATTGTCTTTAAATGAAGATTGATGTGAAAATGTGAGTTTAATGCCCCTGCAGTTTGATCCTGTAAGTCTCAGATGTCACCACTTCCTAGAAGCCTCCTATAATCTTCCCTCGACCCCATTCTCTGCTGGACGGTCATCCCTTCTTTGCATAGGACTGCGTCTACCTCCTAGTTCTTGCTGCGGTGGCTTGTGACTGGCTTCTCATCGGCTTCTCATTCAATAGGGGCATGTCCCTCAAGGGCCACCACTGGGTCTCGTGGTCCGTGTGATACCCTGAACGTCGCGTCTGCAGGTGCTTGATCCAAGTGTGTTGAATGAGTGAATGAATGAATGAAAAAGGTTTTCTAAATCAGATTAAAGGGTGTGGCTAATTTTCTCCTTATAACTCTCAGCTTTCTTCTATATTCAGTAAAACATTCCATCTTGAAATAGCTGCATTTAACAAAACTAACAACTCCACGTAACATTTTGGCAGGATAATCAAAATCTTGATTTTAGAGCAAAACCTTGAATTCAAAGGTGGACGGAGCTCTGATAATGGTTAGGATATGTTTGCCTCTTTCAAAATCAGATTCCCTGCTCTGTCTAGTAACTTCACAAGGTGGAACATATTTCTTTTTATCCTAACAGGGTCCTAATCAGCTTCAACTGTTTAAAAATGCGCATTTGTTCACTGGCAGCAGGGACCAGAGCACCAGACTAGGAGACAAGCAGAAATGGGGGAGTCTGGCAGGGGAAGGTCTCCTCTAAGGAACGTCCAGGTTTCCTTTCAGTCCCACTGCTGATCTGGGATGAGTTCCTAAATCACTTTCCTAAATTAAAAAATTTAATCCTCTGGCCTCTTAGGAGAGATGCTTCTTGTCTAAAGTAATTAATCCCACGTGTGATGTTGGGTAAAATTACCTCATCCTAATTAGCAGGAGCCCCGGAGTACCCAAAATATGATTTGAGCTATAACATGGAGAACAATCACACACAGACACACAGACACACACAGATTCACAAATGTTAGGCTGTGTCTCCCAGTTTCTCTTCTGGAGGAGAGGGCGGAGAGAAATAACATTTGAAGTCACATTCACCTGGGGTCAAAACCCGGCTCTGTTCGTTTGCTATATGACTTTGATGAAATTAATTAAATTGCTAAGCCTGTTTCTCATCTACAAAATGGGGTGCATGCACACAGTCCTGGCTCTCAGGGTGGTTGTGAGGATTAAATGGGGTTTGCTGTGTGTAGTGTGCATAGTGCATTGTTTGACACATGAATACATGCTTGATAGAAATAGGAACACCAATACTCACTATGGGTAGTTCTGTTCCCCAGACTTCCAGTGTTTTGCCAGCCCTTCTGTGACCTGGGCACAAGACATGGGTTACCCTTCAGGATCTATTGATAGGCACCCACCAGGGGCATCTGTCCCAAAGCCTGTGCCCTGTGATCTCGCTCTGCCACACAGCACCACGCTGAGTGTGCCTGAGCTCTCACCGTTCCAGGCCTTTATCCAGATCTTCAGTTTGCCTCAGCCAAGCCTCCCTCCACTGCCACCTTCCACTCCAGCTCATATATGACTCCCTTTCTGTAGCCTTACCTTGGCACCCAAGAACCACAGGTGAGTCCCTCTCAGGGCACATGGCACGCTTTATCTGAGCATTCCCAGTTACCTGTCTCCCTGCCAGGCTGGGAGCTTCCAGAAGGCGCAAACTCTTCTTCATCTTCATCCCCCAATACTTGTTTTACACTTAGCATTTATCAGGCTATCAGCAAATATTTATGGAAACAAAATGCTCAGGGCTGTGAACATTAATATGCTCCGATGCAGTTCAGAGAGTCACTGCACCTCTTGGCCTCCGCTGTTCCATTCTAGTTAAATCCCTAGAAAGAGCAAAGCAAAGGGAAAGAAATGAAGAGAGTAATGACCTTTCAACACAGTCTAAGCATGTAAGTGAGCAGCGGGGAGATGTTCACTGTTAAATCATCAATACAAACGGTCCTTGGACAGAGACAGAAGGGGAGCTCCCTGGGGACGCTCCAGAGGCCAGCGTGCAGCTGTGGTTGGGATGATGAGCGCAGCCAAGTACTTGTCCTTTGATATAGACAAGGCTCCCTCAAAGAGTGGCCCGAGGGGCGGGGTGGGGGTGGTGCGCACCTCCCCCTCCTCTGGGTTTGAGATGGATGGGGCTTTGAAACAACGACTGGTGGTTTTTGCATTCCAAATCCCCTGCCACTATTGTGTTAAAAGAGCAAAACAAAGAATAAGTGAAGTTCAAAGGAATATCAAGAGAGGACAGATCTATTGCATCCATACGGCATCTCAAAGAATACATCTTTGGAGCCCAAGAGGCCAACCTTATGGACAGGCAGAGTGTGCTTACCTGTGAGTGCCTAGGAGTCTGGTGGGCAGTCCTAAATGAGATCTTTCTCTGCCCCGGAGGTTATACACCATGGACATGGTCTGATGGGAGAAGCTGCTGCATCTTCTAGGGCCAAGTAAGTGCAAATAAGAAACAATTTTTGGTGTAAGACTGCCCAGTTCCAGGGGTGAGAGATGCCGGCCGGGGTCAGGTCCTGTACAGTCAGGCACTGTAAGGCAGAGGTAAGGGCTGGTCTGATTTGAGGGACTACAAGAAAGAGAGGCCATTTCTTTACTTCTGCCTCCCTCAGCGGGGGGATGGGAGGGTAAGCATGAATGGTTCCCATCAGCAGTCATTCCCAACCCCCACACTACTTACAGAACTGTAGGTTCTGTTAGAAAAGGGTGGCCGTCTTTGCTGTGGTTAGCAGCCACCAAGCTTCCTGACCTGCCTTATCTGACCTGAGCAGGGCGCAGCCAGACAGAGAAGAAGGGGCAAAGCCCACCTCTCAGGTGCTGGTTTCTGAGAGGCCCAGAAAATGTACTGAGCCTGTGCCCTGGGCTGCAGAGAGTATGCGAGCTTGTAAGTATCTTGTTATACTCTGCATTTTCTAAAAGGTATTTAAGGCAACTTCAAAAGATGAGTGTCTGTGTAAGGTCAGTTCATTTATAGATAAACCCTGAATGCTGTGAGCAGTACCCTGACCGTTCTTAAGAACTTCTTCAGAGCATGAATTTTGGCCCGTAAATTTGAACATCACCCAATGCCTTGCCTTAGCCAAAGGGTTTATCATTGCTGAGAGAAACATAAGCGTTAATCATTGTCTTTGTAAGTAGGCTACTGTTCACAAATTCGTATTTTTCACCAGTAATGACACGTCCGCAGAAGTCTTTCTAAGACGTGGTCTCTCTGACGCCTCCCGGCTGCGTTCGCTGATGTGAAGGGGGCCTGGCAAGGGTCAGCTTCTCTTGATGATGCCTCACGAAATTGGCAGCAACCCAGCAACCCCGCTGGAGCTGCCAGCTGAAGCTAATGCAAGACGTCCTTCTGGAGAAGGTAACTTAAAATTGTATTATTTGGAAATTAGTTTTACAGGAGAGAAAATAATACAGAGCATTCCTTCACCCAGCTTCTACTATGAATGCTAACAGCTAACATATCCATAGCACATTGGTCAAAACTAAGGAATCAGCACTGGTACAGGCCTACTGACCAAATGAAGACACTACTCAGAGAAAGGGGTTCCCCGACCCAATTCTAGCTGGTGTGTGTGTGGGGGGGCTCCCCCACACCAACGAGCAGTTCTGTCACCAGCAGGCTGTCTGAGAATTCAACACAATTCTCACGCTGCCTGCCTGCAGGTAGCGTCGCACCCCACAGCGAAAGGGCTCCTCCCCCAGGACCGCCCTCCACATCACAAGCCATACACAAGCCCGGGTTGTCACCTGTCCTTCTGACCTCTAAGCTACAAATGACAGGTTCCCGCGACTCCCTCCTTGGGTTCACTTAATTTGCTAGAATGGTTCACAGAATGCAGGAAAACCTATTTATCCCTAGATTACAAATTTATTACAAAGGATATTAAAGGATACAAATCAACAGCCAGATAAAGAGATACATAGGCCAAGGTCCCAAACAAAGGAGCTTCCGTCCTCAGG